>JXSR01S075115.1:37033-52307 GCA_000969725.1 Ophiothrix spiculata | reverse complement strand
AATTATGAAGCAGATTACCAATTACTTATTATTATTTAGATATAAGGGGATTTTTTTCTTATTTTCATTATTTTATTATACCAAATCATTTGGTGCAATGTATATTGGAAGAAGTTAACTGAATATAATTACCATTTAGTAAAGGTGGTATTTTGAAGCTAATTTGCATTTTTGAAGCGTTACAAGTGAAACGGCGATATCAAGTGTTTTAGCTCACAAATGTCTATTGTTTTTATTGTTCTATGTTAACTTATTTAGGCTGTAACTTTTTATACAAGCATCCACTATTTTTAAAGTAAAGTTTAAAAGAAAGAACCACATTTTGTCTACTTATACGTCAAAAATAGCAAAAATCACATTTTTTACCAAAAAATTGATTTTTTGACCCAAAAATAGCTCGATTTTTTTGGAGCCAGTTTTTTTCGAAAATTGTATGGTGAAATGAACATCTGTGCCAAAAATGGAAGATTTGTCATTTCTGTAACGACTTTTTCGTTAAGGGACCTAACTATATAGGAAAGTATTCATATGCTTTTTATCCATTTTAAGTGGTAAAAGAATTTTTTTCCCTCAAAATACACTTGAAAACGTTTTTAGATAGTCACATTCCTCCGTTTTATGCTTTTTTTACTATGAACTATTTTTGATCAAAATCTTATAGTATTGCTTTAAACCAGGCGTTGTAAAATCAAATTTGACCTCAAATCACATTTCTTGACCCATTTGTTTTGTTGCCCCTACCAGTACACAAGAAACGTGATCACATTCGGAGCTCCATTTAACACTCAACTAGATTACCTATCAAATCTGACCAAAAGCAACATAAGTTTCCAGATATTCCTCATGAATCGAGCTTTACATAAAAAGTGGAAAAATATTTTATTCCATCTATGTGGGCAACAGTGTACATCTCACACAAGATGCCAGACTTGTATGTCTATATCTTAACATGTATGTATTTTGATTGCATGTCTGCGATGTTAATGCTGTAGGGCAAAAATGATATTCTAGTTCAGTTCGATTTAAACACGTGATATTAAAAAGACAGAAATATATTAAGTAAATTGAAAAGGAAACCCATTTAAGACAAGCTGGGGTATTGAGAAGTCATCGTAAACTCCCGCAAGCGTTTAGTATTATACAATACCGTACTCACGTTTCAGATGAGGTGATCTGTATTCAACATAAAACAGAATCAATATAAAAGGAAATAACCTTTGTATAAATTTTCATATAGGTATTCTAGAGTTTTTTCACTTACTACTCAAACAAATTTCAAGTATGTTTCAACCAATTTTTCAGGGGGGGGGGGGGGCTGTTGCAACCCCCTTAATATTTTAGAACGGAACACTCTATGAACTTGGTTTTGCTATTAATAGATAGGTATGATCCAACGATACCAAGATCATCAAAATCGGCCTAGGCGTTATGTAATTATAACGTCATAAAGTACTTTCGGATTTGAAAATCAGGCAAAATTGCATTTTGCAAAAGTGGCCACCAAATTAATATGTTGCTATAAAAGTTCTAAATAACGAATTTTCGTCCGTTTTTTTGCTAAATAAGAAGGGAAATGATGATTCTAACATGTCTTGTAAGTTTGAGTCTTATACCATTCATAACTTTGGTGAATAAAATGGTGACTTAAAAACTTCCGGGATTTCACCAACCCCCTATGACCCAAACTTTGACGGCCTACCTTAACCCCACCTTAGGTGGTACCCCCCTAATATTTTCATCAAAATGACCCGAAAGGATGTAAAAGAGATTACCTAAACGCCTGGGACTGGTTGCTTTTGCGTTTTTATGAAGCGGGGGAAAACCTTAAGGGGGTAAAAAAAATATGATACATGTAAAATCGAGTAACCTTGAATTAAAAAATAATCATCAGAATTACACAAAAACATCTCGTGCCGATTGAAATTTCATTTTGATCATTCAATCAAGATTCTTCAATTATTATGCCCATCTAGCATCTTTAGCAAATCATCTCAATTGTCGTTTTCAAAAATATCATCTCATTGTCATGAAATTATATATTCTGTCAAGTTGCAAGAGGAAGATTATTGAAAATGTCAAAAGCCTATTACCTGATCGTCATACCTCATTATCGCCGTACTGAATCCTTTAAAACATAATCTTTAAATCTTAGCTATCTTAAGAGCAATTTATGTCTTCACGTTTCAACAGCTATTGTATATTTGAATACATTTTCCATCTAAAGTTCATTTCTAGATTTGAGACCAAAGCTGAAATTAAAGTATTTTCGTGTTTTAATTGATTTACAGGTTGGACCAATAAGAGCGTTATTGAAGTTCAATGGTGTGTAAATCAAAATTTAATAATTGTTTAAATATACCTTAAATACATTCATAAAGTACGGAGTTTTGCGCGTATATGAAGAGTTTATTTCTAAACCGTGTTTATTGACAGTATCAGAACCATCAAGAACAATCTTGAAATCACTTGTAGATTTCGAGCCATCTTTTTGCAGGACTACTGTTCAAGATAGAGACATTATCAAGATTATAAATACATGAAAACTAAAGACCTGGAACTTCTACTGTTTCTTGAGTTAATTTTTTAGTTTCAAAAATACATTGGACTTAGCTTTTTGACAAATTTGCCCAAGGACATAAAACAGCATCAGTCACAACTACTCAAGGTTGGAAAACGTTGAATTTTTGCATGCGATTGTTTCAGAAATATATCACTAAATACATTAGGTAAGTAATGACCTATTTCTATTAAAATCTCAATTTTGAAGGTGGTTGGCCTTAACATGGTTCGGAAACCAGCCCTTTATAATGATGAAACCTCGTTTCAAACAAAGCTTGCTTTGCGCAATCACGGACATTTGCGCTAAATAGGCGAAATCAAGATTGTCCACTGGCAAGACTGTACGTAACATTTATTTATGTTTTCAATCTATGTCTGTTTTACACGTGACTGGTGGGGTTAGCTGAATAACTGATGACATAACATCTTTCAGTCTTTCACCAATTTTAAGGGTTTTTATTTATTTTGTTTTGTTTCGTTTTTGTTTGTTTTGTTTTTTGTTAATGTTTAATTTAATTCAAAAATACAGGAACAATGGTGTAACATGTTGTATTCATGTCTCTTAATTGTGTATCTACAAACTTTGGACTAAAAATCACTTAATACTGAGGAATTCAATTATTCTAATCTTTTTTGTTATCGATTAAAAATAAATATACTGGAAACAGAACCAACATACCGCAACAACTTATATGAAAGTAAAGAACACAATATATATATTTTTGTAGTTGAGATATACATCTTAGGCCTCCAGAAATGGGCCTCTCCGCTTCGAACATTGATCATGACCATGGCAGCATATTATCTAGTTGGTGATCTCTTTCACAAAAAGAACATTTAACTTTCTTGATTGTTTTTGATATTTTGCTATCTGTATTTATCAATTTAACATTCTTTGTATTGCGAATGCTATAGACCATATCGATAATTGACCTACTCCCGCCGTTGATGGGGTAAATCCACAGAATCGGACGGGGAACAGAACTCAAAGCGAGAGCAAGTAGTGTGTTTACTACACTTGGCCTCGTTCTTGCGTGAGGATAAACTGGATTTTCACTTCACTTTTTGCTAAGATGTATATAGTTGTGCAATGCAAGCTTTGTTTGAAATGACATTTTAACCATTTACGACTAAGATAACACACTTCATGAATATTTTCAATTTACTTGGTTGTATTTCTTATTTTCCGCGTTATATGCCCTTAAACTTCGATAACACTTTTATTAGCCTACCCTGTATATTCCTAAGGTCAATTATTGACCTCAAATAAAACATACTGCTATATTAAAGGAAACACTCATCTCATTATTCAGAAATAAAGTATTTTAGTTTATCTAAAAATTAATATTATACTACTGTTTCCCCCTACACGTATCAACTTTCACTATGAGAGTTTGATGATCGAATGATAATCAATATGATAAAGTTTGCATTGATTAACTAACCTCGATACCTTTCTTTTTAATACATCTCTGAGAACTCGAAAAACAGAAATGTCACGAAGTCCAATGTTTGTCAAGAGATTGAATAACTCGCATGAAGTGTTGTAAAGCCGATTTTTACGTCGTCACAATGAAAATGGCGGTTTCCTGTTTATTCATTTTATTCAGTCAACTTCCATAAAAGCATGAACAGTCTTGATATATCAGCTTTGACATGTTTTGTGCTAAAAGTGTATGGATGGAGATCACTCCCTAAGGAATAAATGTCCTTTATTCATGTTATACGGCTGTTTCAGTTCAGTCTATTTATTCATTGTATTAAAGAATAAAAATTCCTGATACACCAGTTTTTAAATGTTTTGTGCTAAAACTGTCTGCATTGAGATCATACGCTGAGGGATAAATACAATCGTTTATAATACGGCATGTTATTTTGTTGGAACTAGTTTTCTGTATTGTATCCCCTTGACGCTGCTCTACTGATCTTTAACATCTTTTTAGAAGACATAGCGCTGATAATCAGACCATGGGCATGTGAACAAGAACCAGAGAACTAATTACATTGGCGAAATGGGGTGATCTAACCAAATTTAAAAACCTGTTTTAAATAATAGAATTGGTTAAAACTTCTATACATCACTTGTAAGAACATTTACGTTCTTGCAAGTGAGAAGCATATACGTTCTTGCAAGTGATGTAGAAGTCTTAACCAATTTTATTGTTTACTACCATCACGTATGAGCATATTTTCGAAAATGTTTTATATACTAAAAAAATCATAACACATCATACCACTACACCAAATGGTGTAATTCGCAAAGCAGATGATAAACTTCTTGACAAATCAGCTGAATACAAAACAGTGATGAATAACACAAAATACTCTAAACAGATTCTAATCAAGTAAAAAAAAATCCCGACACAATTAACAAAGCACCACGAATTTATCCAAAAAATACACGACTTAACCCAAAAACTAAACTACTTGTTGATTAACTTATATTCACAGTGCAGTAAGATTTTGCTTTCTTTGAAACATCATACGCCGACAAAAACACAAAAACAACAGTTCGATTAAAATGACTATTAGAATCCCATGTTACACATATTCTTCGAGTACCATGAAATATTACGCCAAACACTAACGTATGTAGCGTTTTTTCATACGATGAAAATATATTTTTGTTGGCACGCATCCGATTGCCATCAGTACAATTATTAATGACTTAGCAGTCAAAAACATCAGCACAGCAGAGAAAATAGACTCACCAGATATACACTGTATGCAGCGCCCCAATAAGGAGCATTCGCACAGGGGACCAACGGCTCAACGTGACTTCCGAACCACGGAGCAATTAGGGTAAAGTTTCTTGCTTAAGGAAACTAGGAGACGTAATTACCGGGCCCGGGGCTCGGATCTCAACCTCTGTATTACGAGACCCGTGCTCTAACCGCTCTGCCACGCTCCCCTCTATAGAGAGAGAATTGATGAGAATTGTGTTAAATACCAGGTGTCCCAAAATGGTTACATGTAGACAAATGATCGTTTGCAAAAACTATAGCAGTTGGAGAATTCAAACTTTGCATAACTTATGATAGATACATCTGCTAGACGTTTAGAAGCTTTTAATATCACATCATTATCATTTTTGAGTTATCAGCAAAGATAGATACCTATGTCAGAAGCGCATTTTTTTTTCAAAAATTCAACAAATTCGTAAGCATGTTCGTTTGATGTACTTTTAAACCTCGTTAAACCCCATGTGAACTTGAAATTGACACGTCCAATGTAAGGTTGCTTTATACCATTGTATAGGGTAAGGTATCTTCTTTCCATTGATACCAAAATCATGATAGTCTGACAAGCTGTTACATAATTAACAGTTTGCTAGTAAATAAAGAAAATTATAATTTAAAAACATTTCCCGCTAGTTTAAGCGTCATATTATGCAGATGATTTTTTTTTTGAAATTTAATAATAATAATACATATATAGCGTTCTTACAACGCGCAAAACTCATCCAAAAGGATCTCGAAACAGGTAAAAACAGGAACAATGAACAAGGACAAACACGACGAAAAATTAAGAACGGGAAACGCCTGACGGAATAGATGGGCTTTTAACTCGGATTTAAAATGACTGAGAGAGGATATGTTACGGATATTGTTTGGGAGTGAACTCCAAACAGTGGAAGATTGAAACTGAAATGAACGCTCACCGGCAGATTTGCGATGTAAGTATGGTATCTTAAATTCCTTAGAGAGCCTGAACGTAAAGTGCGGGGTGGATTTAAACAAGTTGCAGTTTAAACAGTTAAAAAATTAATGTTACCCGTGGAAATTTGAATATTATGCTTGTTGCATATTCTTCAACTTTCGCGCCGCAACTAAATTAACAGATTCAATATAAATTTGCATAATAGATAATACTGCAAGTTAGTTTAATTATTATTCATTAGAATTTGTATCAAATTTTGTTCAAAATAAAGTACGATTCTACACAATCAGTTGGAAAAATTTCACATTAAATTATCACAATACGTGTATGCTTATTTTTTTGGTAAATATTGAATAAATGTCTTTCCGACATAGGTACATTACGACCTGGTATCATACTGTACTCGTATTGTACATGCTGGTTAGCAAAATGTTTCCCCATTTCTTTGAAAGATATCATTTACATTTATTCCCTCTTTAAAGGGACAGTCATTTATTTTCGTTAATCTCTATGCTTCATTTTGCGTTACAGATGAAAAAATACATGCAAAGTTCGTTATTTGCCGAACTTGACTTTTTGAAAGATTTGTATTCCTTCTACATATTTCAGTTCGAAAAATGATGGGAAATGTGAAATATATCTGTATATTCCGAGGACAATCAACAGAATATATAGGATTTACTGATCTTTGAACGCCCTTATCTCAGGTTCACCTTTTACTCCCTGACAAACTTTGACGGATCATAACTTGTCTTCTAGAAACCAGGTGAAGTTCAATAAGATGTCAGTTAAATTTTTAATACATGAACTTTTCAAATGTTTAAAAAAGTGAAAATGACAAGGGGCTGCATATACGACATGTTTAAGATGAACCGTCACATTTATTCAATATCTTTCATTGTTACATTATTTCATTTTGAATTCTATTTTGGTGTTTACAGAGCTCGTCGACTTATAATTGCATCGCCGTTTATGTTACCGGTTAGATAAGGGAAACAGACGCACATACACCCCGATACCCTCCACTTACACACTAACATGAGACATGGTGACTTCTAAAGCTTCTAGAACTGCTTTACAGAAGCTAAAAATACACAATTTAAAGCATCATGTAATCTTTAAAATTCTTGGATTTCTTTTCTATTTGTGTTGTGTGGGTATCTATCTGTTTATGTGCCTGCCACATCCTAAAGAGAATAATTATGTGCAGATAAAACCCAAATAAAGTTTCCAACATTGTATATTATGTGAGAAAATGTAAATACTAACCTTTAAAAATTTTCAATCGAAATTTAATGCTAGTTTTCCTTTTTTAACAATGATTGATATATACATTAAAGTAGTGAGAAAAATTTTGGATTTGCCACTCATAATTTATCATATTTATCTCCAATCCAACGAAATATGAACTTATTTACGTTAATGTTGTTATGTTTGAACACATTCTAGCAGAAAAATAGAAAAAAAATAGTGTACCATGGCAGCATAATGTGGTATGCAAATATAAACAATATACCCACAAGGCACTGATACGTACAAATTTGATATAGGATAAGATAAGTCTACTTAGTCGTGTTCTTTTTAAATATTAATGATGTATTTAAGTGTTATTTAGTGTTCCCTGCTTATCTTACAGGATGTACAACAAGATTGTCAACACACTCAGTACAAGTAGAGCATGAAATAGAATTCTTACTCGGAGCCTCATAATCCCTAAAAATGGTTTTTATCATAACTTGAAAACTAATAAAGTAAACTAGATAAATGTATACATTTTTATAAAGAAAATTTTACAAGGAATCCATATATAGCATCAATTTTAAATTTTAAGAACTCGCTTTTTAGAAACTCGCCAAAAACGAGTTATTTTGCCAAAAAATTTTGAACAAGCCTAGAAAAAGTATTTTTTGGCAAATATGGTTCAAAATTGGAAAAAAATCATCTAAATCGATAGTTCTAGGGAATGTTTTCTCAAATTTTTGATTAACTTCTTAGTTTTCACAAAAATGGCCAAAAAGTGCAAACAAATGCCAAAAAATCATGATTTTTTTAAAAAATGAATTTTTGGCCTATTCGGACCAAAATTTTCAAAACTAAGAGATTAAACAAAAATTTGAGAAAACATTCCCTAGAACCATCGATATAGATGACTTATGCCTATTTTTGAACATTTTGGCCGAATAATATTTTTCCTAGGCTTGTTCAAAAAATTTTGGCAAAATAACTCGTTTTTGGTGAGTTACTAAAAAGCGAGTTCTTAAATCAAGAATCTGATGCTATAAATAGATTCCTTGTGAAATTCCCTTTCTAAAAATGTATACTTTTATATAGTTTTCAAGTTATGATCAAAATAATTTTTCAGAAATCATGAGGCTCCGACTTCCCTTAAGAGGAAATGTCGTTAAACTTTCTATGAAAATCAATTTCATGTATTAATTTGCTTAGATATTTACAAACAACCCAGTGGCAAAGGAACTTGAAATAGAAAACCCAACGGCACTGTTCTCTTTTTAGATTGAACAAGAAGTGTTTTGTTTTGTCTTTTATACATGGTACGTATAAATATGCTTTCAAAACAAGTTTTTAGAGCACTAAGCAAATTAGCCTAGATTTAGTCTAGTGCTTTTAGAAAACGTCAAAACTATAAAACAGTGACCGATCCGTGTAATCATAGACTCTATGGTGTAATTCGCTATCTTTGGGAAATGAAAGATATACTGAATTATATACAACGTTAGTCAGTATTTAAAAATAAGGGAAACGAATAAAGAAAAAAATGTGTTCTTGGGTACATGTAGTTAACCAAAATTCACACTATCTGTCATAATCCAAGCAACCTACTTATTCTTGTTAGATTATCGGTTATGTTGCAACAGACTTTAACCTTGTCTATATTTTAACATGCATGCATTTTGTTGTATGTCTGTGATTTTAATGCTGTAGGGCAAATATGATATTCTATTTCTTATAAGTTCGATTTCTATGTAAACATGTGATAAAAAAAAGAACTATATAAAGTAAAATGAAAAGGAAACAGGTTATTAAAGACATGCTGGAGTATTGAGAAGTCATCATGAACTTCCACAAGCGTTAAGCATTATACAACACCCACGCTGCAGATGACCTGATCTGTATTCAACATAAAACAGACTAAACAGAATTCAATTTTTGTCTAAAGATAACCTTAACCAACAGTCGATATCAATGTGTTTCAAGCAAATTCAATTCTACATACAAATGTTTAAATCGATTTTCGTCGTATTAGCTGTCGACTTTGTCATTTTAATCAAACGCGTTTCTTCTAATCGGACAAAATATAATAAATATAAAATCGAGTACTTCATCAGAACTACACAAAAACATTTTGTGCCGATAGAAATTCAAATTTGAGCATTCAATCAAGTTTTACCCAATTTCGTTTATCTTGTCCTATCATGGTACACGCGATAATTGTCGAAATTTTCATGCCCATCCTCATCAAATCATCTTCATTGTCGTCTATCAAATATATACATTATCTCAATTATATTTTCTGTCAAGTTACAAGAGGAAGATTGTTGAAAATGTCAAAAGCCTATTATCTTATCTTCATGACTATAAAACATAATCTTAAAATCTTAGCCATCATAAGAGTAATTTTTGCCCAAGGGGTTAACACGTTTTGGAACAAAACAGCATTAGTCACACCTATAGTCCAGGTTGCACTTAATACGTTTGGAAAAAACGGTTGAATTTTGCATGCATTTGTTTCAGAAACCTATTTCTAGATACTTTAGGTTAGTAACTACCTATTAAAAATCACAATTTTGAAGGTTTGGGAAACCAGTTCTTCATATTGGTGAAACATCATTTCAAACAAAGCTTGCATTGCGCAACTGCGGATATTTGCACTAAATAGGCAAAAATCCAGCCTGTCCTTGTAGCATTTATTTATGTTCTCCATCAATGTCTGTTTTACGCGTGACTGGTTGAGTTAGCTGGATAGCTGATGATAGAGCATAAGACTTAACAAATTTCAAGGTTTTTCATGTTATTCTTGTTTATTTTTCTAAACATGTAAGGAGAATGATGTAACATGTTGTATTAAAGTCTTTTTTTATAAGTGTGTATCTACAAACTTAAAGCCCTGACTAAAAATCACTTAATGCTGTGGCATTCTATCTTTTTGTTTACCTTAATGCAATTTTCAATTAATGATAAGTAACACAAACATTAAAGTAAAGGATAATAATATTTGTAGTTGAGATTTAAGTCATCAGGCTACTAGAAATGGGCCTCTGCGCTTGAAACATTGCACCATACATTTTCTCATTTATGATCTTTTTTCACAAAAAGAACATTTATTTTAACGTTTTTGATTATTTTTTGATATATTATCATCTTTATTCATCAATTACCCAAAAAGCAATATCACATGCATTAATTCAACAGATTTGAATTACCATTTTTGTATTGCATAATTATTGCTTATAGACTTGGCCCGTGGATAAAATGGATTTTCACTTTTTTGCTAAAATATAAATAGTTGTGCAATGCGAGCTTTGTTTACGACCAAGATATCACACTTTATAAATATATTT
The DNA here is from genome assembly GCA_000969725.1 of Ophiothrix spiculata. Classification (NCBI taxonomy): domain Eukaryota; kingdom Metazoa; phylum Echinodermata; class Ophiuroidea; order Amphilepidida; family Ophiotrichidae; genus Ophiothrix; species Ophiothrix spiculata. The sequence goes on along the minus strand of JXSR01S075115.1, from coordinate 41,508 downwards.
TCAAATTACCTGGTTTGTATTTCTTAACTTTCGAGTTATATGCCCTTGAACTTCAATATCACTTTTATTGACCCACCCTGCATATTTAATTTCTTTCTTCATGACATACCATCTGCTATATAAAACCATATAGTCTCAATATTACGAAATAAGTATTTTTATTTATTTAAAAATTGATATCATAGGACTGACTGTTTACTCCTTTAAGTTTCCAGTTTCGAATGATGATTAATATGTTAAAGGTTTTATGAATTAACTCCGATACGTGAGTACTTGAAAAACAGAAATATTACGAAGTCCAAAAGTTGAATAACTCACATGAATTGTGTAGAGCCGATTTTACGTCGTCACAATGGAAATGGTGGTTTGCTGTTTATTCAGTTTATTCAGTCAACTTTCATAAAAGCATGAACAGTCTTGATATATCAGCTTTGACATGTTTTGTGCTAAAAAATGTTTGGATTGAGATCATTCCCTAAGGGAAAATTGTCCGTCCTTTATTCGTGATATACGGCGGCTTGATGTTTAATCTTTTTATTCAGTCTATTTTTTTCATTGTATTAAAGAATAAAAAATCAGGATCCACCAGTTTTTTCTATGTTTTGTGCTAAAACTGTCTACATTGATATCATATCCTGAAGGATAAATACATTCGTTTATTCCTGTTATACGGAATGTAATTGTGTTGGCACTAGTTTTCTGTATGTTATCCCGTTAGCGCTGCTCTGCTTACCCTTTTAGAAGACATAGCGCGGATAATCAAGCCATAGGCAATGTGAACAAGATCCAGAGAGCCAATTACATTGGCAGAATGAGGTGATCTACACTGTAAAAACAAGCGTTAAAAAGTGTTATCCTAAACATGTTAAAAACGCCTTTAGTGTTAAAATAAGACGGTATTTTAACACTTCAGGCGTTTTTAAGATGTTTAGGATGTTTTCAAACACTTTTTTAACGTTTATTTTTACAGTGTAGCACAGTTTACAAACATTTTATAAATGCAAACAAATTTATATATCACACATCATCATGTAATTTTTGAACAAACGTGGTCTTTATACCGCTACACCAAAAGGTGAGATTCGCTAAGCAGATGATAAATTCTTCACAAATTAGGGTGAATGAGGTCTCAAATTTTCAACTGAATAAAAAAGGTGATGATTGATATAAAACATTCTTTAAATTGTAATCAAATCAAGCTTCCCGACACTATTTACACAAACACCACGAATAAATCCCTAAAATTAAAAGACCTTTCCACTAAAATAAAAACCTCGGAAACTAAACTACTTGTTGCATAATTTGTTTTCCCAGTGCAGTAAGGTTTTGCTTTCTTTGAAATATCATACACTGATAAAAAAAAATGGCTCGATTAAACCACTTTATTAGAATCCCCTATTACATAAATATTCTCCGAGTACTATGATTTATTACACCAATCAATAATGTTATTAGCGTTTTCTTCATATGATATCTTTTGTTGGTCGCATCCCATTGTCATCAGTACAATTATTAATGACTTAGCAGTCAAAAACATAAAATAATACAGAGATAACTTTAGAATTGATGAGAATTTTGTTGAATATCATACTGTATTGTTCATGCTGGTTAGAAAAATGTTTCCTCATTTCTTTTGAAAGATATCATTTAAATTTATCCCTTCTTTTATAAAGGGATAAATATTTGTGTTAGTTTATCTCTATACAGCCGTAAAAGCATCATCAAACTTAATTTTGCGTTACAGGTAAAAAAACATGCAAAGTACCAAACTTCATTGCTTATACATAATTCAAAACACCTGCAAAGTTTTATTTTAAAAATGATGGGAAATTTAAAATATATCAATATGTTCCGAGGACAATCAATAGAATATATAGGGTATACTGATCTCTGAATGGTTTTTATCTCAGTTTCACCTTTAAAGGCCAGATTCTTTTTATCCGTTTGCGGTAAGGTTACGGTGCGTTTAAAATTGTAAGGGTACTTGTAGTGGACAATTTTAAAGCACACGATTGTGTGGTATCAGCTTGAAACTGAGATTCAATTTTGTCCGTCCATTTTCAACGAGTTCCGCATGCGGTGCGTTTTCAGCGAGAGTGGTTCCTTTTACCAGTCCGTTGCCGTGCGGATATCCGGAAACGCATGCGTTTACTTTAATCGTTACCGGGAGCGATTCATCTGATTTGAATACGTTTTGGTCTTGCGGAAACTTTTTATACAGAGAAGATGATGACAAGGAACCGCATTAAAAACGGACGGTCAAAACTGAATATCAGCTTCAACCTGATCAGGTCCTGATGCCACTTAATCGTGTGCTTTACATCAAGCCCGTAGCCAGGGGGGTGCGGTGGGGGGCGTCGCACATCCCCAAATTTGACAATGTACAAAAAAAGTCCACAAAAATTCCCTAAATACCCACCAAAAGAGGACCTAAAGCACCAAAACATGTAAATGTAAGGTCGTTTTTTACTTAAATACTAAACAAATGCTTAAAAAACTATTGAAAACCTTTTTTTTTTTTTTTTTTTGCTTGTCACTTTGTTAAAACCACTAAAATTAATTTAGGGTCGACCAAAACGACAATTTTTCCTCCTAACAGATCCACTTTTTAATAATCCGCACCCCCCTTGAAAAAATCCTGGCTACGGGCCTGCTTTACATTATACCACTAGTGACTTTTACACTGCAACCGTACCACAAACGGATAAAATTAATCTCACCGTAACACCCTGACAACCTTCTGGAAACCGAGTAAAGTTTAATGAGGTGTCATTTAAATTTTAACCCTTGTCTTACGGAGTTTTTATAACATTTGTTATCAAGGGGGAGGAGTGGTTACCACCCCCTATGAAATTAATATTGGAGTGCTAACAATGCTTTGCTTTATACCATAGTGTAGGGTAGGATCTCCACTATCCATTGATACCAAAATCATGAAAATCGGACAAGACGATACGTAATTATGATGTTATAAGTACTTCTGATTCGGACAAAATCAAGATTTAGGCAAAAATGGCCACCGAATCGAAATTTTGCTGTAAAAGTTCTAAATATCGGAATTTTGCCGAGTTTTTTGCTTATAAAGGAGGGAATGGTGTTTCTAGTATGTTCTGTAAGTTTGAGGTGAATACCATGCAGATATTTTTCAAAATGGCGACTTAAAATTGTATCAGGTGGCAACCCCCTCCTACCTTTTGACTTTGACGAGGCACCCTGACCCCCTGAAGGTCGTACCTACGATTTTTTCGTTAAAATGACCGCAAAGGATTAACTTACAACTATCCAAAACCCTAGGTCATATTCGTTTGCGTTTTTATGCGACAGGAAATCATCCGTTAGGGAACCACCCCCTCTCCTTGGTAAGACAAGGGTTAAATACATGAACTTTAAAAATTAAAAAAAAAAGTGAAAATGACAAGGGGCTGCTTTTACGACTTGTTTGAGATGAACTGTCAAATTTATTCAATATCTTTCAATGTTACAGATTTCATTTTGGTGTGTTCAAAGCTCGTCGACTTGCATTGCACGATGTTAATATTCCCGGATTGATAGGTGAACCAGGCGCACAAATACATCAACACCCTCCGTTTACACACTTACGACAAAGTGTGTAAACATATAGAACTGCTAAAATACATACTTTAAAGCATCGTGTAATCTTTAAAATCGTGGATATTCTATTCGTGTTGTGTGGGTATCTGTCTGTTTAATAGTCTGTCATATCGAGATTAACGATGTGCAAATAAAACTAAAATGTTTCTACCATTTTTATTTTGATATGTGAGGAAAACTGTAAATACTAACCTTTAAAAATTTAAAGGTCAGGTCATTTTCCGTCTTTAACAATGATTAATATATACAATAATGTTGTTATGTTAAAACACATTCTACCAGAGAAATAGGAAAACATCTACCGTATCATAGCCCCTATATGATTCAATTCAATTCAATTCAATTCAATTCATTTATTTCATCCATCAAACAAACACAAAGAAACAAAGATGGAGGAGGCACAACGATAAGCAAGAGCCTGTAAAATTGTTGTGCCCCCTTACATTAAAAAAAACCCACCAAAAATTACTTTACAAACAAAAACAAATATAAAGCAAAGAAAAAATGTTATAAATCACACAAGACACTCACATACCGCACACCCCACTCACATACACCCCACCAGAAGCAAGGTCAAAACCGAGGATAGAGAGAAACATGGAAGTATTCATAGAAATCTGTAATTCAACGTTAACGTAAAAGGAATTATTAAACACTTTTAAGTTATGATTGCATCATTTGATCATTAATTGTGCAATAATAAAGACAAACATTGAGGAGCGTGGCCGAGCGGTTAGAGCACGGGTCTCGTAATACAGAGATTGTGGGTTCGAGCCCCGGGCCGGGCGGTTTTCGTCCCCTTGTTTCCTTGGGCAAGAAACTTTACTTGCTCCGTGGTCGGACAGTCACGTAAAGCCGTGGGT
>JXSR01S075115.1:8372-23344 GCA_000969725.1 Ophiothrix spiculata | reverse complement strand
AAAGAAAATTTACTACAGATTTTAAATGTTCAAAAATAAATTATTCAAATACCTTAAAAGAATTGGAAAATTGATTTTTTTTCTGTCTAAAAAAAAGGAAATAATTTTCTAATTAGAGAATTTGCATATCAGAATGACCGTATTTTGAAGAGAAATCTAAAAAAGTCAACTTTAAACCATATAGATAAAGCACTATCTAGAAAGCCGAATGTTTTGTTCATATTTTGTCGTAATTCACAAGATTTCAGTATAGGAAAATACGTATAAACATTTTTCGCCAGCATGGTATAGTCTTCATATAGGGGGTAGTTGACTGAATTGTTGTGTTTTGATTTGTATTTGTATCATAAAAAGGATTACCTTCAGGCTCGGACGATAAATGCATTTACTTTAAGTTTACCATGATGATCATGGTATATTTTTATTCCCTATTGCACAAATAGAACGGTTCCTTTAAGGCTCATTCCAGTGGAAACTGAACTTTTTTTTATTTCAAGCAAAAAATCAGCTTTTTTATTCGACCACATAAGCATGTTTTTCAGTCATACAGTTGTTACTTGGTACGTAAGAAGTATTTTCCAATCAGAAATTGTAAAGTTTGTCTATCCGTGCATGAATGAGCACATGTTTTGTTTCAAAAATGTCACAAACGTTACCAAAAAGTTACACCAAAATGTCACAAACGTTACCAAAAGTTACAACACAAAACAATGCATTAAAATTATTCCTGGCGATATAATGTTCTGTAATTTTTATGAAATATTTGTAAATATGTTTCCCATAATCGGTGTAAGGCGCAATAAAAAAATCGTTGACACTTCAGAGAAATTGAACTTTGAAGTCATTCGGAGCAAAAAACCATTTCCGTGCGCGGTCACAAACGTTACCGAACGTTACATGGACTTTACTCAGGATTTTGGCAATTGATTTAATTTTTAAACATCTACATGTCTTGACCTCACCAGTGAGCACCATTATCAACAACAAACTCGTTGATATAATGTTTTTGCTAGGTTCTGTGGCCATTTAAAAGTGAAATTTCTCAATTTTTCGGTCACAAACGTTCCTTTGGAATGAGCCTTAAGCATGCGCATATGACATTTATAAGGACTTGGTTTTTTTCATGAAAAATTAATAAATAACTATTTGCTTTTTTTCAATTTTTCTTTCACAATCGTGTTCAGAGTGTAATTATCTTCATTTTAATGTATTGTTTGTCACAAGGGGTTGTATATTTCTATTTAGCCGTGTGTCACCATCAATCACCGATAAGTGCTAAATGTGACTTGTGCTGTTTTTGACCCCAAATTATCCAAATATCCTGACCAATTGATTTTTGTGTTTTTTATTGTTGAGGTAGAACACCGGCTCAACAAAACATATCAGGGAAAATCAAGGTGTTTCACATTCGTTTTGCCACTTAAAATTACCCTCGGAAATTCGATTTTTACCGTTGGCGTGTTGACCATCTCTATATAATGTATCTTCTAGTTCATTTATACATTTGTTCCTTGTTTGATCATGTTGACAAAGTAAAATCCCCGGGTAACAACAATTCAAAAATGAACATGATGAATACAATATCTATCGAAATGCTTTTTATTTTTCCGATGATTTATCGCAAAATGAATGATACAATTGTATGAATGAATGAATGAATGAATGAATCAATGAATGAATGAATGAACCAATCAATCAATCAATGAATCAATCAATGAATGAATGAATTGTATGAGTTTTCATTTTGGATTTTAGATTTACCTGCTGATTTAGGGTGCTTAGTAATATGTGACCGTCAATTTCAAATGAGCCTTAAATACAGCAAACTTCAGTTTGCGCTACAGTGTCAAGGTCGTATTTTGCCGAAATTGATTTTTTGACACATTCACAATCATTGTGCTTACTTCAAGACATTTAAAGAAAAAGATCGGAAATATCTGTATATATGGGCCAAATTATAGTTTTTTTGAACAACCAAATATTTTTTGTGACAAGTCTTTGTTATCTTATAATCTAGTAATATAATTCCAATGCATCTTCTAAACAATAACGGATAATTGGAGTTCAAATCACCAAACATTCTCACCAAATTTGTTTGGTGAAAATGTTTGGTTACTTATAGCACCAATTATCCAATATTGATTAGTAGATGCATTGAAATTATATTACTAGATTATAAGATAACAAAGACTTGTTACACAAAATATTTGGTAGCTCAAAGAGGACTATAATTTGGGCCTATCTGTATATTGTGAGGACAATCAACAACAACTATTTGTATATTTAATTTAAACACGTTCATCTCCGTTATACATTTTACTCCCAGACATCCTTTGACGGATCATAACGTTACATCTGGGAAATCAAGTGAAATTCATTAAGGTGTCATTTTATGGTCTTTGCAAATATGTAAAAAGTGAAAATGACAATAGGCTGCATTTACGGCTAGTTTGGGATGGACGGTAACATATATTAAATCAAGTCTTTAAGGACATTGGTTTAAAACATATGCTTTGATATTGAAATATTTTCTTTCTATCCAATAATCTCGTTAAAGATATTAAAAATAATCCACTTGGGTATGAAAACGTCTGAAAACTTATTTAGATCAAAGAAATGCCTTATTTGAATCAAAGCAAACAAACAAAATCATATCACTTGCTCTAAAAAGACAATTTTCAGTCAAATTCATTTCTTTTGGTTCTGTCAGCATTGTTTCTATTTTCCTTAAGGTTGAGATTTCAAATGTACGCCTGTTGATGTAAAAGTGAACATTTGTCTTTAAAAAGGTTAAATATACTTAACAATATGATTTCTTCACTAAAATATATTGCTAGTAACAAAGAAATTTTAAATTTTAAGAATTTAGTTATTATTTCTAGAAACACTCTCACTAATTTGTCATACTCCGAAGAATGAAAAATTCAAAGCACAAAAAATTGTCTGTTTTACTCTAAATGTTCAAGTTCAACAAAAATGGTTTTGTATATAAGTTATTAGTTGGAAGCACTTTCTACAAATGTAATTGTTAAAATATTCTTATTGCCATTTTTACAGAGGGTACTCTGAGTGAAAACAATAGTCATGGCTAATGTATAATCTTAGACGGTACTCTTCATGCATGCCAAAAGTTGCTAAAGTGCGTCATGTACATGTATGAGTGGGTGAAAGTTTGCAGTGAACATGATATTCTCGAAGAACAGTAGACATAACACTGCTTAATGTTTTCCATGGTATCCCTTTGCATATTTGCATAAAATACCTATATACACCTTATATACAGAGTTGACTTGCAAAACGGCTTACATCCATTTACACTTTTTGAAAAAAGGGCAAAAAACAGCTGGGACATCAAAATGTGTCGCAAAATTCGTAACGATTTTAGTAATTCTGTGCGAATGTCTTTAAAATTAAGGTGTAATTTAGATAATTCGTAAAATAGTTTCTTACTAATTGGCTATAGATTTTTTTATTGAAAATGGACCTAAGCCGTTTTGCAGGACAACTCATCAAATTTCAACTTCAGAACCACCTATCTTCGAAATGTTTGAAAATGTTTTTTTTTTCATTCTTCATTAAGCTATGATGTACCAGGTATCAACAAAAAAATGGTTATACATGTACATGTAGAAAAATGATCGTTTGCAAAAACTATAGCAGTTGAAGAATTCCAACTTTGCATAACTTTTGATACATATCTCTGCTAGTGTTTTTACAACATTTTAATCTCATAGTGTTATTATTTTTTGAGTTATCAACAAAGATGTCAGAAACGTATTTGTTCAAAATTCTATAAAAGTCGTAAGCATGTTCGTTTGATGTAATTTAAACCCTCGTTCAACTCCATGTGAACTTGAAATTGACAGGCCAAAAGTTGGGTTGCTTTATACCATAGTATAGGGTAGGGTTTCTTCTTTCCATTGATACTAAACGCATGAAAATCCGATGAGCTGTTACGTAATTATGACTTTATAAATTACTTCAGGTCTGAAATTTATGTCGAAATCTGACTTTGGGCAAAATGGCCAACGATACAAAATTTTGCTGTATCTAAATGTCGAATTTTTATCAGACTTTTACTAATAAAAAAGGAAAATTATAATTTAAAGACTGTGAGTTAGTTAAAGTGTTATATCGTGCAGATTTTTCTAAAGTGGCACAAGTTTGCAGTTTAATCCGTTTAGCAATTAATGTGAACAACTGAATATGCTTATTGCAGTATCTTCAACTTTCGCGCCACAATTTGATTGACAGGTTTAATATAAACAACTCATTCTGGAATGCATGGAATACAAGTATCCCTAATTTGCATAATAGAGATATACTGAAAGCGAATTCAACTATTATTCATTGAAAATTGTACCAAATTTAGTTCAATATAAAGTATGATTCTACACGATCAGTTAGAAAAGAGATTGAATATTAAATTTTCACAAAACGTGTATGTTTATTATATTATTTTGTTCAATGTTTAATAAATGTTGATAATTTAAAAAGTAATATCAACATTTTACGAATATCTAGAATAGAACTGTAATTTGTGCAAAGTTTCGTTTCTCCAACTACTATAGATTTTGCACACGGTTATTTTACGATGTCCATAACCTGGCCTAATATTTTCAGGGTTTTAATCCACTAAGCCAGATTTTTACAGCAATTGTTTTGTTAGGATGATGTACAAGTTATAAATCTGTAAAAATCTACCAAAAAAATCATTTTTGAAAAATTGTATCTAAGCCGTTTTGCAATTCAGCTCTTCGTATATCGAAATTTGTAACGAAATTTGTAAATCCTTACTAAGGTTATATAACACATTATATGTTATATAACCTTAGATGGATTTACGAGTATAAGACTTTATGATGTGTTGTTTTGTTTTCGTGTTTATTTGCTTTATTCAGACGGAACAATTGATGACAATACCGGTTATGTTAAACCGCCGGTTTCTGCTTTAAAGAATAGAGCGTCATTTATAAATGTCTTCGCCGCACTTGTTTTCTAGTTTTTAAACACTTTTCTTTTTGTGGCCAAGAGTAGTTTAAATTGGTAATTTGAGACAATCAAAGAGAATTGAAAAGAACAATTCTAACGACCTAATTATATTATTAATCTACACTCTTAGAAGGCCGGTATCAAATATACGAGTAGTTTTCGGGATCATTTTATTTTGATCCTTTAAGGATCACTTTTGATCCAAAATGGATCGTTTTGATCCTTTTTTGGATCAATGTATACAAAAGGATCAAATTTACCAGGATCATTTTTGATCCTTTTTTAGGATCAAGCATTTTGATCCTTATTTTGGGATCACTTTGATCCTTAAAGGGTAAGCTCATATTTGATACCAAAAAAGGATCAAAATTGATCCTTTTTGCCTCATATTTGATCCTTGCTTTCTAAGAGTGTACGTTTGTCCGAATGCTTTTTAATATATTTAAATCCTTAAGGCTGTGTCACACATCACTGTACCGTGCGAATACCGTACTAATAACGTACACTGTTTGGTAATCGATACACATGTATTTCAATAACCAAACCAGTGTACGTTTTTAGTTCGTTATTCGTACGTTTTGTGATTTGTGACAGAGCCATTAGGAACTCCCATTGAGCACTTAAAAATGCGCAAGGGCTCCCTTATGCACTTTAAGTGCTTACTAGGAACCCCTCCAGTTTACCTTTGCATGTCCTACTTAAAACTACAAAATATTTTAATCTGACTTTATTGTTTATTTAATCAAATTTAAAGGAAAACTTAATGAGGATTTTAAATACTAATTCTTAATGCAGGAAATATTAAGGAGTTGTAGGAATTGGAAAGTTGAGAATATCATATTCTGTATTAGAAGTGACTTATTGTTAAATTTCGCACCATTAATGCTCTTAGCATGCTTAGTAAGTTGTGTCAAGCTGTTTCTTTAAAAACACATCATTGATGGTTATTCCGTTTAGAGCAAAAGATAGTCATGTTATTGTATTATAATTTGCTACCTTCATATCTCATTTTGTCAAACAGTTCTTTCAAGAACTCTGTAGTTTTATACTCATGTCCATTTGACGTCAAATGGACATGAGTATAAAAATTAAAATATACTAACAAAATAGGATTCGTAAATTTTATCAAATTGCCGAGTTTATAGAGTATGTCTTTAACGTTAATATATTTCCTTCTTCTCACCAGATGTATATGAGACCGTCCATCTCAAACAAGCCGTAAATGCGGTAAACTTCATTTTGCGCTACAGGTTAAAATACATGTCGTAATTTACCGAAAGTGATTTTTGAATATCAATTTAAATACAATAAGTGTGTAATTTTTCCATCGGGGTACAAGAAATAAAAAAATTGAAAACCACAGTTAAAAGCGTGAAGCACTAACTATAGCTTGAGGGTCCATATTCATAAAACTATATATGTACATGTATGAGAAAATTTAAATCCTATGCTTATAAAGTTTTCTTTTTTTATTTTATTTTAGATTTACCTTCTACTTAATCACTAATAGTAATAATATTAATTACGTTTTAAACACTGTTTGGAGTCCAAGGCAAGTAATTTCTTTCGCACCGTATCAATTTGTTATGCTTCGACAATGAAATTAATAAAATGCATATGAACATATCCATGGATCCGAAAGTTGCAAAAAATATATTTTTTTTGTTATCATTTTGCATAAAACACCAGACATTTTCCCTTTAAACATCTCTAAATGTCTGTATAACGGAATTGTCACGAAATCTTATACGTAAATCCCTACAAAGGATAAATAACACAATAACACACATAATGCTTTTTAAAGCCGATGTAATGCAACCACAAAGGAGATGTTTTTGTGCATCTATATAGTTTTCAAACGGAGCAAAGAATGAAAATACTGGAAGTAAATTTGACATACTTTGACTTTTAAGAATATAATACCATTTTGAAATGTTGACCATTGGCTTCTTATGAACGCAGTCATCTATTCATATTTACTATATCTGAATGTGTTTGCGCTAGTTTGGAAATTGGTCCCAATTTGATAAGTGCTGGCTACAAATGTAACGGTCAATATATTCAAAAAAATGTAAGAATTGGGTTTTAATTACCTACATGACCATTTGGTACAGATAGCTTTATTTTCTAGATTTTGTGTAATGGATCGTTCACATCTACAACGCTTCATGAGATACGTTGTCGCTGCATCAAGCGATACAGCGGGAATGCTTAACTGAGGGTTTACTGCAGACGGGTTATTAAATTATGGGGTCTCAGCGAAAAAGGCGTCAATTTTTTCAAAGTAGTTTGTAAACGCAATTTTGAACTAGATCACGGACGTAAAATCACTAGTAAAGGTTCATGTATAAACAAGCGACTTTATTTCTTATGTACGCCAAAAATTGAGATATTCTGACTTGTGTAAGTAGGCAAAAACTTATATTTAATTGGACATTCGCTCGGAGAAACTTGACTGTAGCCTTATAGAACAATTATATAAATATGATGACTTGGATATTGTTTTTTTACTCTGATTTTTGTCTGATTGATACTTCATTTTTAAATGTTTAAATCCAAATGGACTCCTAATGAGTACCTAGTGCTTCAGATGTCCCTCTTCAGCACTATTAAGTGCTTAGAAAGAAATTATGACTTCGATTTTGTGTGTTTACTCTGATTTTTGTTTGATTAATTCTTCAGTTTCAAATATTCAAGTCAGAATGGACTCTTGTTGAGTACTTTAACATGCTTCAGGTGTTCCCCTTGAGCACTATTAAGTACTTAAGGGCTCTCCGTAAGTACTGTCAGTTCTTCTGAGAGCCCTTTGGATTCTGCTTTGCATGTTTCACTAATGAAGATTTACAATCTACTTTGTTTTTATCTAGCCAAATTGTTTGTTAAATCCGTTTGTACAAATTCAATTTTTAAAGCAGAAAGATGTAAGATTCATTGAGCATGTCTTATTTCTGAAATATTTTGGATGCATATTTGTATTTGGTAAATTGTAAAATTTCGTATTACTAGTATTCACATTCCTAGTGAATGGTATCACGTCATTGACAAGATATCATTGCTGCTTATCATGCTTATGGAAATGTAGTCAAAAGCTACATATTTCCCACTGTTAGAATTGTCTTTACCATCATAAAAAAACATGAAAAAGAAAAAAAGTGCAATTTTTAAAACACAGAAAATGCAATTATCATAAAAGTTACTTACATATAGGAAAACATCGCTGTATTCAAATATTCATATACCTACATGTATATTAACTGCACAATAGCAAATACAACAACGTTTAAGGCTGTGTCACACATCACCGTACCGTACGAATAACGTACTAATCACGTACACTGTTTGGTAATCGATATACATGTATTTCAATGACCAAACCAGTGAACGTTATTAGCTCGTTATTCGTACGTTTCGTGATGTGTGAGCCTTTAAAATAAGCACTTAAGTTATACGTACCAATGTAATTTGAATGTAAGAATTTAAAATATAATTTAAATTAGTAAATTGTATGGAGGGGAAATGGCTAAAATTGCATTGCAATTATTCTAAAAATTAATATTTAACAAAAGCTTATATGGTATTACACAATCCAATGTACATAGAACTATCAAACGTAGAACTATTAAAGTTTGAAGTGTGGATTATAAAAATATATATCACCTATACTTAAGATCTAGGTTTGGGTCATGTATTTAATATAGGACCCTACTCATGGGAACATACCTGAAAATAGATATATCCACTTTAAATTTGATATTAAATATGTTGTCTCTTTTCTTCAAGAATTGTTGACGTTCCAATTCAACCAAACATGAAAACGTAACCTACTTTCTAATGATCCCAGATCTGTTTGGGGGAATGACTATCATTTAGAAATGTTTTGTAACGAATAAGAGATTTTAATAGTCACTAAAGAAATAAGCAACCTGGTAACCTAGTTACGTAATATAAGCTACGCTTGCAATGAGTATCAGTCTGATACATAGATTTAAAGCGGAGATACCAGACATGTCCGCCATTTTTATCCGGCATGGAGACAAAATTGGGGGTATTCGGGTTTGACCGACAGCTTGCCGATGAGGCATAGCACCGTGTCATAATGCGCGAATATTGAAACACGCACATACGCTTTGCGTGCAGGTTGGCGTATCATGCGCGTAAATTATTATTTGCGCAGGTTGACTCTACGCGTAACCAAGTCTCAGCTCTCGGAGTTGATTTTGCCGGGAACCGAGTGGACCCGAATACCCCCAATTTGAGCTCCATGGCTGACGACGCCATTACACGGGTTGGTATACAAAGCCTGGTATCTCCCCTTTAAATCTATGGTCTGATACCATATACACTTTTGCCCATAAAGTTGGAATAAAATATGTTTACCACTTTTTATGTAAAGGTTGACTCATATGAGGAAAATATCTGGAAACTTATGTTGTTTTTGGTCAGATTTGATAGGTAATCTTGTTGAGTGTAAAATGGAGCTCCGGATATCATCAATTTTCTCATGTACGGGTACGGGAGGCGGGAGGTAACAACATAAATGGGTCAAAAAACTTCAACAAAAAAACCCATCACTGCTCAAGTTGAGTGATCATATGGAATGTTTATCTGTAATAACGTGATAGACAGGTCTTTAAATGTCTGGGTCAAAGGAATACTTGGGAGCAATACGTAAAATGATCCTTTTTGACAAAACTAGGGTTGTTGTGAACGTGGAATGGTTCTTGGCGGTATATTACATATGTTGTTATTTCGTGGATTGATATGAATATTCATGAGATTTGAGACACGAGTTAAAAATTCGATTAATGTAATTAATCGACCCAAGATTCAAAGTAATTTAGCATATACATAAATAAATAAATATCAGCAAATTAAGAGGCAAAATTTGTGATTTTTTTGCGGAAAACATGCAGTATAATCACCAGACGATATATTTTTGCCTGTACGTTTATAATTAATTTTGAACGTTTTTCTTATTGCTCGCGCAGGCGCGCGAGTTATATAGTTTTTACTTCTGAGATGTCAATGGGGAAATTTCGGATTTGAAAGAAAGCCTGAAACTATTTAATAGTTCTGTCTTCAAAATTGTGTAGTATTGAGCACAAAGTGGTTTCATTTTCTAGTTAGAGGATGACATTGCACATGCGTAATCTTTAAGATACGATCCCTTACCTACCCCACTGAGCTCTATACCTGGAGGGGAGAAACTACATGTATGCGTACATTACAATGCATGTATAAATAGGGTTAAAATACAACTGTATTAACAGTTTAAATATAACAGCCATTGCAACATATTTCCTCACTAGTAACACCTCTTACGATCTCATTGCGCGAGCCACATTGGTGTTTGGCACCAAATTGTGCCTTGTATTGTATTGTAATCTTATTCTAAGTTCCAACTGATTCTTCTCTGAATCTTGCCGTAGATGGCGTCCAGGATTGTGACGGTATTTCCAAAAACGAAACGTAAATGTTGAAAGTTCGCGCCCCATCTCTATTTAGAGTTTGGTTGGCCTCTTTCTTGATATAAAAAGCCTTACATAGCCTTACTTATTTTACGGCGTAAGAGCTTTTCCTCTCTGCATAGCAGAGAAACGTGTTTTATTTCTAGATTGTATTTAATCGAAAAGCGTATCTCTAAGATTTGTATAAAATGTAGAAACAAAACTTTGAACGTGAATCAAGTTCTCTCGATCTCAGGCATATCAAGTGTATCAAGAAATTAGTAAATTTTAAAATATCTTGTATTGATGGTAAATAACAATGACATTTACAAAAGAAAGGAATATTCAACTTCATCGTGCTATCGTCATCGTCATCAGTGAATATAAAACTTATGATTAAAGTCATGAAAAAATCAAATTAATTGCATGAAGCTTGCATATTTTGTTAAACGCATTTGATTATTCCTTTTATTAGAATTATTGTCTGTATATTCATCGTATTTTGTCACTGCTCATTTAAAAGCATATATAGCCATAAATTTCGCAATTAATTAATAACTTTTTGAAATTTCTCCATTCGTCGTTTTTTGCTTGACTATTTTCCTATATTTAAAGCTATACATCAGACATGATCATGTGTTTTTGTATAAGAGTTTGATTAGTGTTTTTGTTGATGATGATGTTGTTGTTTTGTTTGTTTGTTTGTTTTATTTCAGTCTGACGGTTGCAGACGTGATTAATCTACTACAGCTAATTCGCTCGTACAAATATAAAGTTTTATAAATAAATATAAATTAATAAATTAATTTTAGGAATGGAGTAGACAAACGTTTATGCAAGTTTGTGTCTATCAAAAACTTGGAGCCTCTTGGGTAAGCTATATCCCTTTTGTCCCAGGTACTTTCTCTTTAACACATCTTAAAATGCCTGTATACCCTACAAGTCACGAAGTCTGATCCATAAATCCCTATAACGGATAAATTGCACACAGGATGTGCTATAAAGCCGATTTCATGCCCCTTTATGTTTTCGTTTATATTACTTTTATTCAAACGAAACAAAGGATACAAATACTGGATTTTATGTTTGAACATGCTTTGGGCTTTTAAGAAAAAAGTGTCATTTTTGAATATAGATCATTCCCTAAGGGATAAATGCAGTCTTCTAGCATGTCTAGTAATACAGTATTTGTACATCTGATTGCATTAGTTTATAGCTTTTAAACGCTTTTCTTTTCGGTTAAGAAACAAATAAGGAAATTGAGTAATATGAGATAATCGAACAAATTTGAAAGGATTTATCATGACTTGATTATTGTCTGATTATTTTGATTTTTGTTTGAATGATTCTTTAAAGTATCCAAATCCAACGAGACTCTCTTGAACAGTTAAAATGTTTGCATGTTCCACATATTTCTAACTGTCTTTATTAGGCATGATTGTTTAAAGGAAAACATTACGAGTGTTTTTAATCACAATTCTCAATGCAGTAAATATTACAAATATGTTGAGACCCCTTGTCTTACAGAACTGAAACATGCTGAATAGGGTCTTACGGAACTTTTGAGTGAGCCTGAAAATGGTTTTCAGGTCCGCACATCCCTATTCTTTTACAAGGTGACCACCCCTTCTCTCTCATTGGGTTTTGTAATTGAAGGTTTTATAATAATATTTTGCATATTTAGAATGTGTAAACAAACATGAGAGTATCATTGCAACGTGACTTTTGTGACATACCGTTTCAGCTGTGAATAAGAAGATTTCAAAATTTGATGAAACTTGGTATGGTGTTTCATTTTCATACAGAAGTTCATTCTTATTCAACCCCGAAAACAGAACTTTGCAACGTTTTCATTTGCATAACTAGGTTGTATCATATAATAAGCAAAACGTGCGTTCTTTATTCTTTGAAAGTTTGAAAACAAAAATATCAGAAGGGATTTTTAATGTTAGGTCATTGTAGAAAACAAATATAATCATGAAAATCATCCTTTGTTTATTTCATTTCGAACACATTTAGGTCCACTTTCTGAAAAATCGCACAGTAAAATTTACATAGACCTATGTAGGTTAACAGAGACATATAAAGCCTATAAGATAGAGTTAAATTAAATATTCAATGTTCAATATTGAATAAGATCCTACATGTATTAAGAGCTAGATGCCTGACAAAATATCAATATCCTCATTTTAGTTGTAAGTAATGATTTTAAATACGTTGCCATTTGAAAAACGATAATAAACTGATAGAAGGGAATATTTGACGTTCCATTTCAACCAATCATCAAACCGTAACCTACTTTCGAATGACATATAAATAATTACATACGACGTAAACTTAGAACTGTTTTGGTTACGACTATCATTTCAAAGTTAATACATATTATAAACAAATAAGAATATTCATAGTTCACTAAAAAGTATGTAACCTACTTATAGTCTATACCTGATACAGAATACTTCTGATCTTGCAATAACAATTGTAACAGTTACGATTCAAATAGTTTAAGACTTTCGTTTACATTTCTTTTTATGATGTGTTTTAGATACAATAATGCATAACACATGCAGTTTAGTGTAAATATAAATCAAATCTTAACCACTCAACTAAAACAAAATTTCTAGATTTTGAAGAATCAACGAGTAATAACACCAACGAAAGGGATAACGATCTCGGGCCACTGTAATTGCGACCTGTATATCATATGTGTCCATTGTCCAAATGTGAAACATTTGAAACGTACCTGACCCCCTTGTAGACACGCATAGTCTATAGAGACAGTTGATAAGAAATCTTTTAAATTATTTGAAATTGTAAAAGCTTAAACAGTCAAGTTAAAAAATTTAAAAGTTAAGTTATTATTGTATTTTTATTTTTATTTTCTATATAAAATACACTTTGGAACATAATAGATAACTTGTATTCCCACGACATCAACTTCAGTTCAAAACACCAAACAAGTACTTAGAAATAATAACAGTGCCACTAAACGACTTCATTAGAGTCGTAAGTCTTACTAATAATCTCCAAATACCATGAAAGTATTGTTTATCAGGAACCTAATAGAACTGTGTCAAGTTGTCTCGACTATAAATAGCGTCATTTGTGTCGAATGGTTGCATCCTTGATTTCTTACTATATAGTTTACTATAGTACAAAAACCTAGCAGTCATTTTGTAGGCTAATCCTAAAATTGGAAAACAACCGACCCCGGGGCACTGTAATTGAGACCTGTCATGCGTGTCGCGCTACATACCCTATACGAGGCTTTTTTCCCCAACACAACCCTTAGGCGTGGGACATTTTTCACTTGTCCAAACATTAAAAACGGAATAAGTCAGGTCACCGTCAAATTCTGTATTAGCCAATCATAAACAACATCTGATATGTGTCGGTGTAAGCCTTACAAAATTTGTTCATATTAGACAAATTACTCAACGGATTTTATTGCACTAAATTTTGGAATGGTCTATTATATATGTACTTAGGCGGAAAATGAAAAAGATGGCATTGAATTCAGTAGAAATACGACAAAATACGTACCAAAGTTTTCAATTTCTTCATACATGAGAATGCTTGGACCAAGCGATCTGGTTCTTTTTTTCCGCCTTGCAGCTCGACGTCACGATTTGATATATCCAACTTTAGAAACTTAAAGATGTATCATTGCTTCAATCAAAGCACATTAACAATCAAAAAACCCATGTTATAATATAAAAAATCCTGGGAATGTGGAACTTCAACTGATCAATATTTGACATCATAACAACGCCGTGTTTTGTGTTCTTTCTACTATCTTAAGCAACGTCATTGAATAAGGACAAATGAAGCCAATATGAACGTGGAGCACTACAACTTTGTACGAATAATATCCCACTTATTGAGGTTTGTAAGGCCTGTACGTGCCAAGACTGAAATATACCCTAATTGTTGTAATCTAAACGGGGATTTTGTTTTTTGTTCTTATAACACGTATGAATATGTTTGCCAATCACAAACATGGTTTGTTACTTTTTGTTAACACTAAGCCTGTATAGCTATGTATGACTATATTTTATCGAAAAGCCTGGGCCAATATGTTCAGTCATTTTATCCACATCTATACAATGTACCTCGTCAACCAGACTACTAAACAGTGTTGTTCAAAAAATTCATGTTGGATGCGTCATGTGAAATGTTTACTAGCAAATTGTATAAAGCTTGCACAGATGTTTGTTCAACGTATTTGATTATTCTTTTCATCGGAATTACTGTTAATCTTATATCACATTCTATAGGAAGGTTTTTTTTCCCATCCTTCAATCAAAATATCTTTTAAACCAATTACACTTCATTCTATTTGTATTGATATTATTTTCATCTGTATCTCTATTCCCTACAAAAAGGGGAAAAAGAAACCCTCACCATCAACTTCATTATTCGAATGTATTTCGATTCTTGTTGAGTACTATATTGAGATGGTCAATGTATTCTCACACTACAGCTGGGCGAAACGCCTTTTTCAGTCCAGTGTATTTTTGACCCATTTCAAAA
>JXSR01S075114.1:67007-79007 GCA_000969725.1 Ophiothrix spiculata | reverse complement strand
ATTTTTGAATCATTTTCTTTGAAAATGGGGTCTTCGGAACTGGAGTAATCTTGAAAAGAATATCTTGGGGAGCGGAGGGGGAGGCTTGAAAGGGGGTCTCGAGGGCGGCACATACCCGTACCTTCCGTCAATGTAAGTACCCCCGGCCCCCGGGCTTTTTTCGGTTTTTTGTTCACGTATATGAACATTTAAGCTGAATGTCTCCCCCCGCGCCCCGGGTTAGAATTATAGATTAAATTACCACAAACAAACACTAGGTCTTGCCGAATAATAAATAATGCCTTAATTTATGCAAGTGAATTGATTGCCCGTCTCCTTTTCAGGATTTCTCCAAGGAAAAACGAAGTAGCTTGTAATTGATCTACAATGTGCATACTGCGTTTTTACTTTGTTGGCCATGCAGTTATTTCGAACACGGTCATCATGATAGTAGCGCCCAAAAACATCAACACGGAAATAGATTTCACACAAAAGCTCATTTTCTGATAATTTTTTTATTATTTTCATTTGTAAAATTATAGAGACACATATCGGAGTACATTGAACAACATATCAAAAAATCAACATCTGATATGATATAATATTAATGCTAGAGATGGAAACGGCTTCACGTATATGCAGTACATTTAACGCCCATTTCAAACATGTTTTGTTTATATCGACTCTGTTTCCAAATACGCCCAAATTCGTAAATGTGGCAACTCAAAATTTATGAAAATACTTATGACGAGTGGCGTAACTGAAAGCAATGTCTCGTGTAGCTCGACAACAAGCTGATCAGATGACCCCTGGTGACCAAATGTGCTGGTTATCGAAATCCTGGTGCCTGGTTATCGCAATACAAATCACAGGCAAGTATGAAGAGCCGATATTAGTAGCTTTTCATACACAACATCAGCGTATTTATTTCTCCTTGTTGCATCTTCAATCTTAAAGTCTTATAGGCAGAATATTTTTTCAAAAGTTCATCAATCTGAGTTTTCATATTTTTGCTAGCGGAATCGACCAAACTGACGTCTTTTTATCTTCTAAAACAAGATTGATGTAGGGGTTGAAATTCGTATGTTTAAAAAGGCTCAATATTGTTGATTTTTATAGAAAATACCATATTATAATGCATCATGTTTTACCAATAGCAAAAAATTCACTCACAATATAGGAAAAACTCCAAATTTTTATACCCACGTTCCCAATTTGCATTTGCTTTCTCCTTGTTCAAATAATAAGGGTTCAAAGTCAGCTTTATTGGAAAGTCAAGTTAATAAAAAACATCTCGCAACCGAGATTTTGTAATATCGATAGCGAGATCTGGAAAACACAATGCTCATTATAAGCTCATTTGCATAGGACCACAGGACACACTGGAGCTATTTTTTGTAACATGTTCTCCGAAGGGGGGAGGTTGCAACCCCCCCCCCCTAATATTTTGGAATGGAACCCCCGATGAACTTGATTTTGCTATTAATAGATTGGTAGGACCCCTCCCTAACTAACAATACCAAGATTATCAAAATCGGCCAAGGCGTTACGTAATTATGACGTCATAAAGTACTTTCGGATTGGAAAATCAGGCAAAATTGCATTATGGAAAAAATAGCCACCAAAATCAAAATTTTGTTTTTTGTTAATAGTTAATTTTTTGTCAAATTTCAAAATGGCGACTTTAAAATGTTAAGGATTTCCCCAACTTTGACGGCCTACCCTTACCCCGCCTTACAGTGGCATTAACAGAAATTTTCATCTGAGGGGGCGAGCAGGGGCAAAACAATTTTGCAGGGGGGGGGGCAAGAAAAATTTGCTCAGACACAAAAAGGTACGCCCAATTTTTTTTCTTTAAAAAATGAGCGATTTTTGTGCAAATTATCGGTGTTTTCTTAAATCATTAAAGAATTTTTAAAAATAAACCTATGCGAGGGTTAAGTTTTGCATAGTTTCTTCAACAGTCTTCAACAGTGTACTCTGTATTGATATTTTATTCTTTTCTTGCTTTCATTTGGGGGGCGAGCGGGATTACTTCTGTTAAGATGAATTCGATATAGAGTATTAATAGTACTAAGTTACGGTGTATTGTCTATTACTTCAAATACAGGGTTTCCACATATCATAAATCTTGAAAATTAACTTCCACTAATGAAAGAGTTTATATGAAATCAAACTCTAAAATCGAATTAGAAAGGTTAAAATACTATGCCACGCCTGTTGTTATTTTCTTTAAATGGAGCATGGTCCGATTACGTCAACTTTTTTCAAGCTTTTGTTGTCTATACAACATTGTCTATAAAATTAAAACTGTTCGACCAATTCGGCTGAAATTTGAAATTAAACCTCTTTAGTGGTGACTTTTCATATGGCACTGAAACAATATTTTGGGAAAATGGACCATGCACTTTTAACTCTTTTAATTAATGTATACCACATGCTATTTTTGCTTGTAGAATTTTCTACTGTAAGGTTTTTAATTACCTATATGCTTGTGTGTTGTTAATATATTACCATGTTAAGCTTATATAATCTTTATTGTACCTTTCCAAATGTAACATCTTTAAAATCTACAATCTATATATCATACAGTAAGTTCCATTTTTTATCTTCATCGAGATGCTTGTAAAACGTGTTCAGCAAGTATGTTCTCTATGGTACCAATCTAATGAAGTTTTTTTTTTTCAACAACAAAAAAGTATTGGCTTGCACATCGTCTTTATTTTATCTAACTTTATCGATGAAATGCAAAGTCCCGGGGCAAAGTCCTTACAAATCAAATACACACTCTTGATGGCAGTATTAACATAAAATAAACCAGTAACAAATGCGCAAGCTGTATAAAATTCCATATCAGATATGTAAACAGTGCAGGATTTCTGAACAAGTTAGACTATGGTCACCATCAGTGATCCTGCAAAGGCCATATGGCGCGCCATTGGCGCAAAAGCCGGGAAAATTGGTGCAACAGGTTTCTAAAAATGTGTAAAAAAGATTCCTTTCATGGCCAATTTTCAGCCTCAGCTCATGATTTTTGCGTAAGCACCTCTTCAACTGTATCATAACAATTGCTCTAATTGGCGCAAGCTCAAAAACCTTATCGGGAATACTGGTCACAATACTTCGTACAAACAGTTACGAACTGTATTTAGTCCGTCTAGAAGGATCACGAGCAGCTTCGATACCCGGGATCCTACCAGACGGATTAAACATACTGAAGTATTGTTACCATAGTCAATAATGTACAACACAACTATTAGCAGCGTATCATGTTTTTAAAGCAGTAGAGGTCGAATAAAAAAACAAGAACATATGTTATCATTAACCAAACTTTTGAAGTCTCAGAAAACGGCCGTTTTATTGTTGAAAAGTCATTACAAATTTTAAGCCGTGAGCCTTGTTCATTTGTAAGTAGATAAACGTATCCCGGGGGGGGGGGGGGGGTTTTCAAAAGATGTTGTTAATTAAATGTCCTATATTTTCATGCTTTAGAAACAAGGGTGAAACATATAATACCGGGGGTTCTTCAAAAGAATTTGTACGGGTATGTGCCTGTCGGACTTTGAAAAACTTTCCATCTCTATACCTATTTTGGCTCAAAACTCCACTCATCAATATACCAATTTGGATGGATCAGCATCCAATTTTACTCATATTGGGTGCTTTTTTTTTGCAAATTTTCCAAAAGAGCACCCAGTTTATGAAAATTGGGTGCTTTCATCAGAGACAAAAACCACCCAATTGCTGCACCAAATCTGTGAAAACCCATCCCAAAAAGCAGGCACATATACGTATACCTTGTCAATGTAAGTAACCCCCGGACATTAATATATATCACATGACAATCTTAGACAATTCAATTTGATATCATTTTTCCAAACTGAAATAACAGTGCGTTTTTTCGAGCGGCATAGTAGCCCGACTTAAGCATTTACAATGTGCCAGTGGCGTAACCAGAAAATTTTCAGTTGAGGGGGCGAGCAGGGGGCAAGATAATTTTGCAGGGGGGCGAAAAGGTTTTGTTCAGACACAAAAAGGTACACCCCTAAATTTTTCATGTAGCAAATCATTCAAATTTTGCTTAAATTCATTAAAATTTGTACTATTTTGGTGAAAACTGTAATTTTTTCTTAATTTTGAAAAACTAACCCATAAAAGGGTTAAATTTTGCACAGTTACATTACCTGTGTACTATATATTGAAACTATGTATTTTTCTTGATTTCATCTGGTTACGCCACTGCAATGTGCAAAATATAAAACTACATCGGATGGAGTTTGATTCCGGGTTTGATTTGAACGGATTACGGGACTCCGAAAAGTGCATCACTCAACGTATCAATTGCACTGTTTATACTTTCAATATACACTCTGGTGGATACAGATGATTGAACACAATGTAAGGTACAACTTACAAGTGATATTAATGGATTTGTTTTTACACTATAGTAATTGATATAGCTTGCAAGGTGTGGAAATCAAACAACTAAGAGCTTGGTCACAATAGTCGTACGAACAGCTTACGAGCAGTGTTTAGTCCGTTTAAAAAGAACACGTGCAGTGAGTAAAGCGAGCAGCGAGGGCGTCGAATGGTTCTATTAGATGGACTAAACACTGCTCGTAAGCTGTTCGTACGATTATTGTGACCAAGCTATAAAGATGTTATGGGATAGGAATCTGATATACCTTGCCGACGGAAAAAATGAAGCTTCAGCACAAATTTGCAATTATGTATTCAACCAATCACGTACAAGCTCATTAGTATGCACGACTGTTGCATGATTTTGTCAACAAAATTTTCCGAAAATTTCTTGAATTTCAGTGCAAAAAAAGTTAAAAATATGTAGAACCAGACCAATACATCATTAGATACACTTATTCTGAACAACTTTTGGCTGATGGCACCATAAGCTCACCGACATAAAAAGTGAAATTTCCATTTGAAATCGGCTGATCTGCGCTGAGTAAGCTTAAGATTTCAAGTCACACCAGGGCGATCAAACTCTAAATTACAAGTTCGAATTCGTACACAACCAGTTAACGAGAACGCGAATTTAACATTCTGGTTATTGTGTTATCAGTTCAACAAACATGGGGATTCCTCTGCGCAAGGTTCTACGCATGGTTGCTATGGGTTGCTATGGCATATGTTACCTTAAGACAAAAGACTGCGCGTATGTTACCTTGATCAGCTGTTAATGACTACCAAATATGGTCAAAAAAAGGCTTCAGCTAAAACACGAGAGAGACAGGGCCCTGACATTATTTTATACATCATATGAAGTGATAAAATTTTTTAAAGGGTAGTAACCCACTGCGATTTGAAATGTATACTTATAAAGTATAATTGTTGTTTGGTACAACTTAATCACCTCATTCATCTTGAGGTGCATGATTTTTTTCCCTGGGTTTTTTTGGGGGAAACAAAATTTCCCCATTTAATAGCGATGTTCCATTCATATTTTTTTTTTTCAAGAAAGGCGCAATTCACCCAATTGATCCAATACTGCACCTTAATGAATACATGTGGGAAGAACATTCATTATTACAAAATATTTACAAATTTATAGCCTATACAAGAATTTTCCCGTCAAAGTCAAAAGTCGTCGGTCCATGCGTGTCGGAATTTTCTAAATAAGCCGACTTTTTAGAGTGCAAAGAGACCTGCTTCCTAGCTGTACTTTCTTAAATCTATGATGTTACGTATAACTCCTGAACCAACGGCCCTTACAGTTGGAAAACGTTTACGTGTATAATTCCCCTATATCACAAAATGTGAATGTTATATTTTTTAATTTTGGGCTGGTCAATTGAAAGTGCCAAGTTGATGTAGCACTGTTTGTTGCTGTTGTTGTCTCTAAATCTGGTCTTGGCCATTTTTCTTGCCATCATTCGCCCAGCCAACTTGACGCTTAGTTTCAAATGAGTTTTGTTGAACTCCTTCTAACCAGTAAGTTCTCATGATTCCTTTGCCCTGTGAAAGGATAACAATGTGCATCAAAATGTACATCAAAATTAACGCAAGAGACTACTTTTCTATTCACGCTGAAACTACCGGGAACTTTTTGCGCAATTGACCACATTAATGCGTTATGCGCACAATGTCATCTGCGCACAACGTAATATTTGGTCGGTTGCGCAGAAATACGCGTATTTGCGGTACTTTCAAGATGCATTATGGGGCATACGAAAGTAGTCTAAACTATAAAATCCAATCACCAGGATGCCCTAATTTCCCTTGAGGTTTTTTTTTTTTTCTTCTGAATGACTTTGTTTGTTTTTGGTAGATATTGTAACTTTACCTCATAAATATTTATTAGGAAACCACGAAATACAATTGGTCAGTTATAAAAGCTTGTGCGCATAAAAGCATTATGCCTACTTCCCACAAGTGCGCGTAACGCCCACGCGAGGGAAAAAATGAGAGACTATCACAGAAGAGAGGGGAAGCGGGTTAGTGTAGCGGTATTTCCCTCGCTGTGCACCAATGAGGTCCCGGGTTCGAGTCCCGCGCCCGGCTCTTTATGTGCATTTGGTTTTTCAGTCCATGCTCGCTTCCGCAAGTTTTTCTCCGGGTCCTCCGGTTTGCCTCCTGTACTAAAACTGAATATTAAAGAAAGATCTAGGACCCCAATGGAAATAAGCTTCATTAGAGGCTTTCTTGGGTTATCCTTGGCTCAGCCTAAAGAATTCTTTCTTTCTTTCATCCCCAACTATATCGCACCCCTGTAATCATATCACTTATCAGTTGGCAAATTCATACGGTGATCGAGAAGAATGGACATTTTTGGGTAATTTTGTGATGTCTTAACACCAAATTTTAGGGATATATTTATGAGGTATAGTAAAACATTTTTTTTTTCCGAGAAGTATTGAAAATTCCTGATACCTGATTCGTGTAACTACTTTACGCATCCAACACCTCGGGATCAGTAATTTTCACTACTTCCATCGATATCATGTTGTATTTGTATAATAACCATCCTACCTGATTTCACAAAGTCATAATTATAAAACAAATCCCATGCTTGTTTGTTTCAAACAATGTCAACAATAATTCCAATTAGCCAAGGGTTTCATTATTATAAAAATATGACTTATATAACTTGTTTATTGAAGTCACTAAAACAACATGTTTTGAGAAAATCAAATTTGTCTGTGAAAATTCTATATATAAACTATTAAGGACACAAGCTAGTCAGTATGCCAACATATTAAAGTGCATCTGTTATACTTTGAGGTGTAATGTGTAACATACCTTGACTTCAATTTCTCCTCTAGGAACAAGAATAAAGTTCTTGCCATCGCGGTCTTGATCGAGGGAATTTTTGGTAGCTTCACTGACATGGATTTTCTGAGCTGAATTGAAAGAAAACGAAAATCGTTTGACCAATTATTTTTTTTCGACTTCTATCACACAACATAAATGATAGTCAGTAAAAAATCACTGACTATTTATGATTTGAACATGGGACCTGAGAGTTCTTTCACAAAATGTTTTTAATCGCTTGCATACTCACTCGCGTAAATCCCGACCCAGGTCAGGACAGTTCGTCAAAACTCAATCAACGATGATCCCGAAAGATTATCTTTCCCAAGACACCCGCAATAGCTCGGTGTGTGGTCGAGCTGAAGTGGTAGGCGAGCTCTAATTATTATGGCATTTATATATTTAATATGCTACTGATGTTTGAACGCGCTTAGCTGAGTTCTGAGTGAGCTCTAAAATTTTCAAAGAGTAATGATACTCGTCAGTCAAGCCGTAGCGACCCTGTTAACGACCTCATTATGCAAATTCTAAAATCCAAGTGTCGACAAAAGAGAAAAAACAATGGTAGCGAGATTTTGTTTTTTTAAACGTGACCTGCTGAAAAGGCTGACTGTTTCATTTCCCAATACAATGCATGTGATTTTTTTATTGCTGTTGATAAAAAAAAGAAGCATTATATGGCATTTTCTATGTAAATCAACGATTTTGAGACTGTTTAAGCAAACAAATTTTGTTTTAGAAGATAAAACGTCGTCAATTGGATCGATTCTGCTTGTAAAATATGGACACTCAGATTGATGAAATTTGAAATACAGCTTGTCCCAATATTAATGCAACGAGCAAATAAAAAATATTAAAAGATAGTTGCCAAAAGATTAAATAATAGTGATATATGTTTTTCAAAAGTGGAGTAATTACTCATGCTTTTTGTCCCGTTTCATTTTACCACTCCAGTCCAAAGATATGAAGAATTAAAGAAAGCCCTTTAAATCTACTTTGGTCCGATTCGTAAGTTAAGACTTCCAGCAAAAGAAATGCGAACTTGAAATGAAGAGAATTCTGCAATTAACTGAAGCACAATCAATCCAAACCAATCTTACCTGACCTGTACCTAACATTAAGTGATAGTTTAAGTTCATTTTTAACTTAAATAGGTCATTTTTTGAAATTAAAGTACGAATCTTCCTGATTCTCTCATATTCCTTGAATCTGTTACTTCTGGTACGAGAATCGGGTATAGGACACAATTTCTACCAAAAGAGTTGAAAAAAAGATTTATAATGAAAGGTGTCAACCAATAATAGTTTTTACCCGAAATCACGTAAGAAAACCGAAGACAAAGGAGTTTAAGAACTCAAGGAATTAATGATTCATCTGGCATGTCAAGGGGACGCAACAGGTTGACTAAATCAGACGCAACAATCTGCTTAATATCAGCAGATCATCATTTTGTTGAGTCCTTATGTCATGAAATGGGTTTAAGGGGTGCTTCTCCTACACTCTTAGAAAGCAAGGATCAAATATGACACAAAAAGGATCAATTTTGATCCTTTTTTGGTATCAAATATGAGCTTATCCTTTAAGGATCAAAGTGATCCC
This sequence comes from Ophiothrix spiculata, assembly GCA_000969725.1. Classification (NCBI taxonomy): domain Eukaryota; kingdom Metazoa; phylum Echinodermata; class Ophiuroidea; order Amphilepidida; family Ophiotrichidae; genus Ophiothrix; species Ophiothrix spiculata. The sequence continues at coordinate 70,160 of JXSR01S075114.1, read as the reverse complement.
AAGAAAAGGATCAAAATGCTTGATCCGAAAAAAGGATCAAATATTTCTTATAAAAAGATCTGCCTAAAAATATATCACTGGAGTGACCCTATAGCAGGGCTTGAACCCACACCGCCGGCACGTATCAGTGACCATAACTACGAGACCATCGCTCTAACCACTTGGCCACTGCGAGGCAGTTATCATGCGGGGTGTAATTATCGTATTTATATCATTATTGACAACACCTGCTATGTAGCGTACACGGAGTATACGAAGCCAGGATGAAATATGAGACAAAAATCACCTTAGATCCAAACACGGTATCAAATATGAGCTCATCCTTTCCGTATCAAATTATAATCCAGAAATACGGATCAAAAATTTGATATTGTAATCAAAAAGGATCAAAATATAATGATCCTAAAAAAGGATCAAAAATGATCCTGGTAAATTTGATCCTTTTGTATATATTGATCAAAAAAAGGATCAAAACGATCCATTTTGGATCAAAAGTGATCCTTAAAGGATCAAAATAAAATGATCCCGAAAACTACTCGTATATTTGATACCGGCCTTCTAAGAGTGTAATTGTGTGATGTTTTTAGCAATTTCGATTCAACGTGTGCCAAATGACGTCACCAGAGGTGAAACTTTACAGATTAACAAATCAGACCATCAAGATATTTCGGATCTTTACAAAATGCGCCAAAACTTTTGATTCAGAGATCCTGTAAAAGCCAATGGTCTACTCTATGATATTATTGTAACGTTTGCTCACTATTGTACTCTGTTCTCTCAAAATAAAAGTTCAAAGTTCGTTGCGTTTTTATTGGGACACCCTGTATATACCAAAGTATTCTGTATATACTTTGCCTCTAAAAATACGTTGATATGATGTACAAAAGGTACCTAATATCGGCTCTTCATACTTGCCTGCGATTTGTTTTGCGATAACTAGGGATCAAAATTTCGATAACAACTACCTTGTAACGACGGGTCATCATCTGACGTCAGCAACCTGCACGGATCTCATGTCAGAGTTAGTGCTTTGAATAGCCTCCCTGCTTTGAAATATTTTGCATTTCATGCGAAATGTAATGAATGCAACATAGATTATCCGGACAGAAAAGTAACCTTTTTGGTTCTTTTATAAAAATTATGTCAACAATTCGAGAATTTCATTCGTGACAGTTAATAATTTAAGAAAATTAACACGCTACGCAAAAAGAAAATAGAAATTTATCAAAACGACTCCGACGGGGTTCAAACCCTCCGTTTCGACATAAAAGTTCAGTGCGCTAACCACTAGACTACCTAGCTGAATGTGTATTTAATGGGTATTTAAAAATATATTCTTTTATATTTAAAATAATTGGTTACGCATGCGCAATGATAGAATTAAAGAAATATTATGTTTTTTTATCATGTGTCAGAACTGTAACAAAATCAACCGTTATATCAATTTTTAGCACATTTTAACGCAAGAATTTCACAGGACTTCAAGAAAAAAGTATAGATTTTGCTATAAACGTATCGGCATACATATATATTTTACACTGAATTGATATTTTTAGAGCCTATTTTGAAGGTTCATCGCGTGAAATAAATTGCCAGTAAAATTGCACGAAATGTCACATATTTCGAAAAATTTAGTTGTACTCTATTTACACAATATTTGTACATAAATGCAACATGTTTTGTTTTCCAGGTCTATATTTTCGATTTTACAAGGATTTAAAAACTATTTTACAAACTCACTAATATTCATGCTAACCATCAAGTGTACGGTCGATTATATTTTTTACGGTATAATATCGTATAGAGGAAAGGGAAATCTCGCGACCTCCCGGCTCAATGATCGATCGAGTTTGACAATTTAGTCATTTTTTAACTCCTGTACCTGACATGTTTGAATCACTTTTGCACACTCTTTTGAAATGAGAAACAAGCCCAAAGAGCTCTGTTAAAATTATCACGAGCTCTCTAAGCTCGCACAATAATCAATCTTACAAGCTGGGCAGAGGACTCTTTCAAAATTGAACATAAGTATTAAGGAAGAAAATTGATACAGGCCACTTTATTATAAACCAATAGTGTTGCTCCTACCTTGACCGTTCGATTCCATTCTGGACGCTGTGTTGACTGCATCACCAAAGAGACAATAACGGGGCATCTTGAGTCCAACAACACCGGCTGCACAGGGTCCTATAACAAGAGAAACAAAAGAGACAATAACGGGGCATCTTGAGTCCAACAACACCGGCTGCACAGGGTCCTATAACAAGAGAAACCAAAGAGACAATAACGGGGCATCTTGAGTCCAACAACACCGGCTGCACAGGGTCCTATAACAAGAGAAACCAAAAATACAAAAACGGGGCATCGTGAGTCCAACAACACCTGCTGGACAGGGTCCTATAACAAGAGAAACCAAAGAGACAATAACCAAAGAGACAATAACGGGGTATCTTGAGTCCAACAACACCGGCTGCACAGGGTCCTATAACATGTATAACAAGAGAAACCAAAGAGACAATAACGGGGCATCTTGAGTCCAACAACACCGGCTGCACAGGGTCCTATAACAAGAGAAACCAAAGAGACAATAACGGGGCATCTTGAGTCCAACAACATTGGCTGCACAGTGTTTATAACAAGAGAAACCAAAGAGACAATAACGGGGCATCTTGAGTCCAACAACACCGGCCGCACAGAGTTCTATAACAAGAGAAACCAAAGAGACAATAACGGCGCATTTTGAGTTCAACAACACCTTCTGCACAGGGTCCTATAACAAGAAACCAAAGAGACAATAACGGGGCATCTTGAGGCCAACAACACCGGCTGCACAGGGTTCTATAACAAGAGAAACCAAAGAGACAAAAACGGCGCATTTTGAGTTCAACAACACCTGCTGCACAGGGTCCTATAACAAGAAACCAAAGAGACAGTAACGGGGCATCTTGAGTCCAACAACACCGGCTGCACAGGGTCCTATAACAAGAGAATCCAAAGAGACAATAACGGGGCATCTTGAGTCCAACCACACTAGCCGCACATGGTCAAGAGAAAGCACTCCACATACTAATAGACTAGTAAATCTAACCCATATATAGGTAAACCTGGAACAAATTGCAACAGAAGGTTTTTTGGTTTGATATTGTTACAATA
>JXSR01S075114.1:36779-46902 GCA_000969725.1 Ophiothrix spiculata | reverse complement strand
ATTATCTCTCCAGGGAGATAATTGATAAAGAATTGTTCATTTTGCTTAAATTGAACACCAATTAATTAAATTGCTTTTTGTGGATTAAAATTATTGGCTTTAAAGTACATTGCATTTATCTCAATAGATTTGACAAAGTACAAATCAATGCGGGGATTCATCTTTAAATCTTCTCATTATTTTCTTTTTCATGCTTTGTCTCACACATTTTCAAATGTCAAATACAATTTAGTAAGTCATAAATGTCATTGCTTAAATAGACAATCATAGCAGAAGGCTTCATAATCAGGCTTTTCTGATACATTTATTATGATAACTTTGCGTCATTGCAAAGGTTGGTAGGTGCGCAGGCAGGTAGGTAGGCAGGCGGGCAGGCAGGCAGGTCGGTGTGGGGGGGGGTGGGCGTTTGGACCGATGGGTGGTCGTGCGTTCGTACGGGCAGGCGGGAAGGCAGGCGGGAAGAAAGGATGGAAAGAAGGAAGAACGGAGGAGGGAAGATATATGTAGGTAGAGTCTGTGTAGGTAGGTAGGTAAGTAGGTAGGTAGGTAGGTAGGTACGTAGATAGGTATGCAGGTATGTACGTAGGTAGGTAGGTAGGTAGGGTAGGGTAGGTATGTAGGTGGGTAGGTAGCTAGGTAGGTAGGTAAGTACGTACGTACGTAAGTAAGTAAGCAGGATGGCAGGCAAGAAGTTCGTTAAAGGCGCTTTTTATCATTCGAGAAATTTAACGTGGGCAAAGTAGTATTCCAAAATAAAATCCACAATAGTGATGCACCGATAAGCCTTTTTATTAACACTACAGTGGTCAAGGTCTGTCACATGCCCGTTAGTGGTCAAGGGAGGTCCATATAGAACCAACACCAAAAAAGCGTTTTTGAGAAGAACATTTTACGTTGAAACGCTGGTCACAGGTAAAGTACTTCAAAAGAACTAAAACAAAGAACACATTTTGAAAATAGGATAAACCGTTTCAAAATGGCGGCCAAAAAAAAATTCTCGTTTCGCGACAAAATGTTCCCGCCAAAAATTTGAAACCTCACTTCCCATCGGAATTTTTCAATAAAATCTGGCTGATATTTGCAGTACGTAAGTAAAAAAACATTCTTGAAATAAAATTTGGAAAAAAAAGTTGTTCGGTTTATAATACATTATGTTTTTCACCTTTATCTGCGTTTGTTTTCAAAAGGGGCTAAATTCACCTTAGGGTATAACTAAAGATTTAAAATAAAATAGACAAAAAAGTTCTGATTTCTAAGTGTGAGGCCACTATATTTAGAGGACCTTTCCGTAACTAATAAAGCAGTAAAAACCTAGAAATAAATTCTCTGAAAATGCTTTCACATCACTAAAAAGCATTTCCATGTCTATATCCCAATCATAATGTCACATGTGACCTTGTAGTTGACGTTTTTAGACATTGCTATAGATAATTTTTCTAGTATAAAGTTGCAGAGGGGAGCTCACGGAGTTGGGGTTTTCATACTGGCTGTTTGAATATAGCAACTATGTACTATCAATTACATGTATCTAACAATGTCTAAAAAACTCAACAACAAGGTCAAATGTGACACTATGATTAGGATATTGACATGGAAATGCTATTTTAGTGACGTGAAAGAATTTTTAGAGATTTGTATGCATTTATATTTTATTAGTATAATTAACAGAAGGGAGCTATTGGAGTTGGGGTTTTCTTACACTGGCGTTTTCAATTCGTAACAATCCTTTTGTGTTTTCCTTTCATTAAGAAATTGCAGCAATTCATCAAGAAACAAATCTCGGGAAATTAAATTGTTCATTATGCATTCATAATTATAAGCTCATTTGCATTAATTAGATTGCTCATTATATATAAGCCATTTGCATATAACTTGATACAGATTGAATAAAACAATTGCTCATTAACGTCAAACAAAAAATAATCAACCTTGTAAGGAGCTTTGTATTTTATAATTCTCTTGTTATATTGTTTGACGTCAGATCAATCATGACAATGGTCTTATTTTTGAAAATTTTCATTAGCTTTTTGTTCAGCATTCGCTCATCAAGAATGCATAATCAGCTTCTGATTGGATTTCTCGTGAAAATCAGCATGAAACAAGAGTATCCGGGGATAACTGCATTTTGACTAGGTACCCACTCGCGTTACCCAAAATGTGAGACCTGGACAAATCAAATTAGGCCTTAGGTCTCTGATAGGGTATCAAACAGTTGAAACTGAGAACGAATTATTGAATTACAGTAGTTACTTTGGTCCTTTAACCTGTCAATAAAGTGCTTCATATACTGTACCTAAATAGTTCAACACTTCTTACAATAATATTGTTAAATTGTGTACGGTTACATTTTACTCGATTTATTGTAAAATGTATTTGTTCATATTTGCGTAGGGTCTTTGATGGAGTAATCATTTAACAGGTATGGTCTAGGATAGGGTACCGACTCGAACTGATAAGGTAAATTTATGGTCTCAGATAGGGTGTCATTTCACCCGTTGTTGCCAAATTTTAGTCTCACATATAGGGTCACCTTCGGAATCTGCGGAACTCGGGTGATGCTGTTTCATTTGTTGTCAAAATTTGTAAAAATCATATCAGCAACATTTCCTATACAATGCACACACAACGCTCGTAATTGATGCATGACCCCGAAACATCTTCCCGTGTTTTGGGTATAGGAGGATAACTTACCAAGATCGCTGTATTAAAACTAACCGGCCGATTTTTTTCATACATTTACCATTTTGTTCCTGATTTATTACGCTTTCATGTGATATTTTTTGTGAACTCAAAAGACCAAAGGGTAAGGGTGACAAGGCACATTTTGTAACAAGACCCCGGTCAGCTCATTTGGATTTCCCACAGTATTTCAGGTCTAAATGTCCTGTGCCAAGGAGTTTTGACATACCCACTTTCATTTGCCCACCACGCTCGCATCCTTTAAGCTATCAACTTTGTACATACATGTCAATTAAGATCATGAAATTCTCGTTCTCATGACACCATAACCATTAGCATACAATAATTCAATTCAACCCCAAATGCCTTGTTAAACCTGGTTAAAGATCTCCGATTTGGTTTAGCAATGCAAAGGTCGCGGTGTAGCGTGCAGTGGGCGATAACTGCAATATGTGTTTGTCATTTAAACCTGGTTAAAAATCTCCGTCTTGGTTTAGCAATGCAAAGGTCGCGGTGTAGCGTACAGTTGGCGATAACTGCAATATGTATTGTCAATTATCGTAGCAGAGGTCTTTGTTATTCTCGTTGGTTTTTAAGACAGTTGGTGTAATACCTTGGGAGCAATCAGGTCTAAATAGTCGTGGGTTTGTCTATCAAATTTATCTTTAAGCAAGTCGATATTGTAATCACCAAATAAAACATTCCTTTTTCTCAGCATTTATGATATCAAAAACGGGATTATTATCAGTTATAAAATTGTCAATTGAAGTATATGTGCCCTATAAATAGTAACAAATTATGACCTTAGTTTTTGCCGTTTGTATTTTCAATTTCAATGAAGCGCGATTCAAAATTTGAGTTTGCTTTGCATAGATTTTGTCGAAGCTTGTATTTAAGATCGTTTGATATAACAACAACCCCTTTGTGACGGCCAATATCTCTATAAACCTAATCATGGAAATAGTAGATTATCTACTATTTCCATGACCTAATCAAGAACCTCTTCTAAGCATGTGTACTAAAGTCTCCATTTAATTATGCACTATTAATCTTATATATCCAACGGGTCAACAAACTCATAGAGCATGCTCGAGGTGACGTCATATCTGAGTTTTGATCCAATCAGAACCGTCGTCTCAAGTATGTCCATGCTTACAAAATGGCAGCTCACAAACCTAGGGGGGGGGGATTCTCACATTAGGTTAATATACGGGTATGTGCCATGGTTTGGGGGTATAATTACGCCATTTTAGGTATATCGATGGGTGGTTTTTTTGTCACGGACGTAATGCGCCCAAATGGAATAAAATTGTGTTTTGGGGGAAAATTGTCTTAAAAAGCGCCCAATTTGTTCGTTTGTTTGTTTTGTGTGTGTGTGTGAGGAAAAATGGTATGATGAAGGGTTGCAAAATTGCCTTTTTTTTAGGTATAGAGAATGGTCCTTTTAGCGAAGTCTGCGTGGCACACCCCCGTACAATTTGTTTTGAGCCCCCCCCCCCCCGGCTCACAAAACAATTATATTCACTCTGCTCATTAATTTTCCTCATTCATCGAAACCAAGACTCGCTTTGACAAGATTAACCACGCAGAATAAAAGCGGAAAATAACTGCATATGATTTGTTGGGCTATTACATTTTCGCTACATGTATAAGAGTTTTTCATTTTTGATGAGTAAGCTTACAAATTTTCACTCACATGCGCTGAACATTTGATGGTTAGTTATGATATATCTAATACGCCACCATGAGATGTGATATTCTAAATCACACTTAAGTTGCATTGTTATATATGTTACACCGCAGCTGTTCACTTAAAATGAGCGGCTTATGTGCAACTTGCTTACATCTATGTTACTGTGGATTTTTGTTAGACCTTATGGCGCCGTTTTGCTTAAAAATATCTTGATGGACATGTGATCTATCATAGACGTGATTTCTCATCAATTTCTGTTTATATGACTACTTTTCTGGAATTAGTTTCGCCATTCTTTCTCGATTGAAAATGAGATGTCAGAAGGTAGCGTCGTCTTTGCATTAGCATTTATCTTTGTAGTATGATAATATTCAATTATCATGTCTAAAGCTGTCGTTTGCCTGCCTGAAATGGCGGGAAAGGAAAACGGCGAAATGGCGGGAAAGGAAAACGGCGACATTATAGAGATGCAAAACAATGACTGGTCGTCACCACCACCGCAAACACCTGATTCGCTGAGTTTAACATCTTCGCTTGGTGTTGACGCTCAAGAAAGACGCAAAATAAGAATGCTTATTGATGGAGTGCTGCAAACTGGTTCGACAAGACAGTTTATGAAGATGCTCGGTTATCAATCTATACCATTGATTGCATTAATAGTGATGTGTAGCATTTTACTCTCACAAATGTCCAAGATATCTATGGCTGCTTTATTGCTTCAAAATGTCGTCACAAAAAACGATAACATTGGAAAGTTGGTTGTATCTCTACAGGTCGAACGCGGATTAAGCGCAACATATTTAAGTTCCAATGAAACTTTGTTGAATGTTTTCGGAGAGCTTCAGATTGCGAGATACAACACAGACACTGCGTTTGCAGCGATAGACCAGTGGCCAGATGTCGTAAACGTTTCTTCCATCGGTGAATTGACAACCAAATTAAGTCTTCAGAATGATTTATGGAATCATCGAAGCAAAGTGGATCGAAGATTGCCAGGAACAACATTCGCAACCAATATTGACTTTTACACCAGTATAAATGCTGTACTAATAGATATAAATATTGCACGATCTAAGCAATTGTCATCCAGTTCTTGGTCGCTTCTTGTAGCAAAAGAAAGCTTGCTGCACGCAACTGATTTTTATGGTATTGAAAGAGCTCTAGGAGGTGTGTACTACTCTTATTGTCAACTCGGATCGGATATCATCGATTGGTTCAAGATTTTGAAGCCACAAGGAGACTTGATGCTGCGACAAGCATTTAACTATGACGCAAAACTAAAGGAAAATTACGATGCACTGTTATCTGAATTCTATCAAGTCCAAGTAGATGTCTCGACAATGAGACATGAAATATCCAGCAACGTTAACTCGTGTGAAAAGTACGGACATGAAGTTTCCGAATCCAAGTCACTACAATGGTTCAAGAACAGCACGGTGCTTATCAACCTTTTGGCTATGGTCAGAAGCGATATCAGCGACGATATTTCTCGTTATGTACAAAACATCATTGAAAATACAAATACTCAGATATCAATTTACGTACTAGTCGAAGCGTTAACACTCTTCTGCTGTATCATTATGAGTATTTTCCAAGCATTGCAATCCCATAAGCTTCTGTCATCAATCGGGAAGTATGCAAAAGATTTGACTTCAAAGAAAGCCGAGTTGGCGATTGAGAAGAAGCTGACACAAAGGCTTCTGTATCAGATGATACCACGGGCAGTAGCGAAGCAGCTGCAAAGAGGGCTGACTGTCAAGGCCACGCTATTTGAATCTGTGACCATCTACTTTAGTGATATTGAAGGATTTACAGATATCTCAGCTAAGAGTTCACCGATGCAAGTTGTCAATTTGTTGAATTTGTTATACAGGTAAGGTTGATAAGGGACCGCTTCAAAACTCAACCGTCGGTGGACCGCTCAAAATAATAGCAAATGGCCGGTTGAGTTTTGAAGTGCACCCTTAGATGAATTTATACTCCAATAGTGCTTGTTTGACGTGTGAAGTTTTGATACTCAATAAAACCGAATACCAATGGGCATGACTTGAAGTAAAACTTAGGGCCAGAGGCATGATAGACAGGGTCACAAAGGTCACAGGTCATTGTTAATATGGTCAATAAGGTCACAAGGCTATCATAACTACATGCTTCTGGATAACTGACAAGGGCGTCATTAAATATGCATATCGATGAATATCAATTCAGTTGGCGTAGTCTTACAACGTGTTTCCAGTGAATTAGGAATCAGGGTTAAAAGAGACAATTAGCTAGTTCAAATGTTCTGTCCGTTATCTCATTAAAGGACTAAGGATTTTGTTAATAAATCGTAAATGACAATAGAAGTATCGAATTAATTTTACCGCACAAAAGAGGCCTGTCAATCAAAGTATAGGATAGGCTATTGTCTTCGACGAAAAGCATAACGCCTAGAGATTTTTAGTTGTGCTTTTTATCGTGCAAACACAAAAGGACTGTCAAGGATTGCAATTTCTCAAGTAGGGATTATCTATACTTATTGACTCCAGTGAATAGAATAAGTAATGGGTTAACAAAAAATTTTACTACGGATTACAAAATGCATTGTTATGCACGGACAGAACATTTGAACTGACTAATTTGTGTTAAAATGCATCGATGCGGCATGATATGATCAAACACACCAATAATTTGACAATGGCGATCATCATCATCATGGAAAGGTTTGCCTAGGTTTTTCGCATTAAATCCTAGACTTCAATAAACATGCATATGTCGACCTGAAAACTCAATTAAATAAAGACAAAATATAAATGAAAACCAACAGTTTGCAAGAACACCAAAAGTGTGGCAGTTTCACAGAAGCTAATATTTGTTTGCATATAAAAGCAGGGATTGTGTGGTGATTTTATCATGTCTATAAATTTCAACTCAAGAGTGTGCTTGACGTCTTTAAAATATAATTATATGGAATTCTACTCAAACTGCCACTGGTAAACCCCGAGTACAATTCTATATAGTACAACATTCCTAAAGTGCACATTCGGGACAGCATTCTATTACAAATAATAAGTATAATTCTACTAAAATTGTACTAACATTGTACTAGAATGATGTTCCAAATGTGCTCCTTAGGAATGTTGTACTAGAATTATACTCGATTTTTTTCAGGGACCACCCCTACACGCATAATTTCCAGGGGGAACCGACTTGAGATAGTGAGGGTTAAGGTCATTGTTTATTCCGCCCGTTTCTGGCGTCAATTGCAAAACATCCAAACGACGTGAGAAAGAATCAATTTATTTCAAAGAGTTAAAAAGATTGAACATGATCATGATGATGTGAGGCTTCGTGTTCGAGTGGCGTTTGATTGTATGCAAAAAAAAGCATTCTTTTTTGTTTAATAAACTTCAAAAATTGAAATATTCCCATTTCTTTCAGCACTTGCGATGCCTGCATCGACAAATATGATGTGTACAAAGTTGAGACGGTTGGCGATGCGTACATGGTTGTATCCGGAGTGCCTCAACCTACCAGGATGCATGCGTGGGAAATAGCCTGTATGGCTGTGGATTTGTTGGCGATCACTGAAGCACTGGCGGTGCCACATGCACCCGATGAAAGGATCAAATTACGGATCGGACTGCACACAGGTAAAATTTGTAAGATGTCCGATACGGCATGTACAGACCAGTACTGGTACAGACCCTGATAAGAATCGAGTACAATTCTAGTACAAGATTGGAATGTGCACATTGGGGAGGAACATCATTCAAGTACAATTTAAGTACAATTTTTGTACTAGAATTATAATAGTGTACTAGAATTGTGTTCCAAATGTGCACATTCAAATCTTGCGCTAGAATTGTACTCGATTTGTACTACAATTGTACTCGATTTTCTCCAGGGAAGTCAAAACTCCTTGGATCAAATTACGGATCGGACTGCACACAGGTAAAATTTGTAAGATGTCCGATACGGCACGTACAGACCAGTACTGGTACAGACACTGATAAGAATCGAGTACAATTCTAGTACAAGATTGGAATGTGCACATTTGGAACATCATTCAAGTACAATTTAAGTACAATTCTAGTACAATTTTTGTACTAGAATTATAATAGTGTACTAGAATTGTGTTCCAAATGTGCACATTCCAATATTGTGCTAGAATTGTACTCGATTTGTACTACAATTGTACTCGATTTTCTCCAGGGAAGTCCAAACTCCTGGATTTCTAGGTACATGGAGTATGCACACTTATTTTATCTCATTTACAAGCCGTGAAACACGTGTTCGGGGCAGTTACACACTGTGTTCCAAATTAACCCACTAGACTTGTTCAACCCCATAGTTTACGAATTGTTCAATCTCAAACAAAGAAAGGGTCGGTAGTTTTTGTTAACCAATTTTACTGACGCTAATACCCTTGCATTGTTTTGCGGCGAAATGTAATCATGTTTACAATTTGTTTAAAGAGATTTGAAGACACTGTGATCCATCAACGCCTCCCTAATATCCCCTTCACCCGCCTTTCTATGTTTGTTTAGCCATTGTCAACGGTTTAAGTACCAACTTCGATTGGGCAAGGGTCGGTGCCAGATCGTATTTTCCATTAAAATGTCGTATGAGTAGTACTGAAGGATAGCAAGTAAATAATTTGGTTACCTAACGTCTTCACTGTTGTCAAATATTTTTCATATTCAGTGTCCGACAACATTCCGTTAATTTTACAGGTTCTTGTGCCGCGGGTGTGGTCGGAATCAAGATGCCTCGCTACTGTCTCTTTGGTGATACGGTCAACACGGCATCAAGAATGGAAACGACAGGAATGGGTATGTGTTAAGTATATGGTCGAATCCAATGAACTGTGCACAAAAGGGCATTGGACATCAAAATTTCAGAAGCGTCAGATTTGATTGATTTTTTTTTTTTCATGTTTAAAGTAAACATATCAAACTTTCAGCGAAAAGATTTGCCATCACTAATCTCTCCAAATAATCATGGGACAGCATACGGACAGACCTACGAATACCAATGCCATGCTTTTAAAAACGTAATGGTTTAAAATCTAAAATGCCCAAATCCCTACAAATTGATGGTTTTACGCATGGTGTAGGTCAACTGGTGTTAGAAAAGGGCAAAGCCCTTCTCCAATATGTTTCTTGTCACTTCTAAAACTCAAGTAGTTGGCTTTACGAAATCATAGCATTCCTTGTTTGAAAATTGTATTTTTAGCAGTTTCTGTATTTTGTTAGTCAAATGCAGTCCTGGTCAAATGCCTGCACATACATTCATTGTATTTATTATGAAAAGCTGGATATCTATTTTCTACACTCTAAAAAAAGTTGTGTTAAAAAGGGAACATGGTTAACAGGTTGGGTTAAATTTTGCACAATGTTGGGTAAAATTTGACACAATGTTGGGTAAAACGTGCACCATTACCCAAGATTGTGTACAAAATAAACCAATATTGTGCAAAATTTAACCCAACCTGTTAACCATGTTCACTTTTTAACACAACTTTTTTACAGTGTAGAAAAGCAAGAATTTTAGCATACACATTAACCCTAGTTCTACGAAGGGGGAACCCCCCCCCCTACCGAAAATCTGTCTGTCGCTAAAAATTCCTCGCGCGCAGCGCGAGGTGACTTGGTGTACCTCTAAGTTCATCCTTTGCAATTATTCTAGTGAAAAAATTTCGACCCTACCACCTTCAGGGGGGGTACAGTGTCCGTTCAAAGTTCGGAGGTCAGGGGGGTTGGTGTAACT
>JXSR01S075114.1:0-17153 GCA_000969725.1 Ophiothrix spiculata | reverse complement strand
TGGAACCTGATTAATATGATAAAATACACTTCAATGATAACCTTTCTGATGAAATTAGAAATTCGACCTTGGACGTGATTTTTGACTATGCTTAGCTTCAATGGCCCGTATCTCGTAAAGATTTTTAATGTTTTGAATTGAATTCATGGCATTTTTGAATAACCTAATTTAAAGAAAATTCTAGGAAGATACTGGACAGGCTGAAAGATTTTGAATTTTTTGAACTGATTTCGTAGCATTTTGGAATACTTTAATGAGAATTCTAGACAGATATGAAGATATTTGCACAGGGGGAGTCTGAGGGGGATGCCTCCCCCCCCCCCCCCTGAGAAGCTGAAAGATTATGAATTTTGGAATTGAATAAATGGCATTTTGTGAATACTTTAAAAGGAGAATTCTAGTAGAAAGATACTTGCACTGTGAAAACTGTAAAGACACTTTTTTGGTCAAAATATTTGTGTCTTTGCCAACTGTAAACTTGTTGACTTGTAATCATGAATTTGCCAACTGCAGGTTGCATGGGCTGGACTTGATTTACCATAAGTCTTGTGTTCTGAACTTTTAGGATCTTAAATTTGCCGACTGGGCATTAATTGTACAGTACTTAAAATTGCCAAATACAAGTTGACCTCACCCAAAAAGTCATCTTGAATCCTTCTTTGTCCTGGTCCTCTAGTTTCTATTCTCTGGACTATTTACCGACTTTGAAAATTCATTTCATCCCATATATTCTTGACCTAGTGTTGCCTCTTATCATTTACATTTTGCCAACTAGTTTTTAGGTCAAAAAGTGGTCAATAATAATGGTATTTGCCAACTAATAAACTTTTTTATCTAACTTTGTTTTTTATAGCTCCATTTTTTTTCCATTTATATATTTTGTAGTTTTGCTGACTGGAAGGACCCTAAGCCTACCAGGACTTGGATTTTCCAACTGGTAGTCTTTACTCTGTAAAGCTACATTCTTTTCCCCTACCTCGGAGGTAGAAAAAAGAAGGTAGAAAATCCTCCAAGCTCCATCCCTTCCTCGTTTTTTCTTTCTTACTTTCTTTTTTCTTTTCTTTTCTTTTTTTCCCCTTTTTTTCTTTTCTTTTCTTTCTTTTCCTTTTTTTCTTTCTTTCTCTTCTCTTTTTTATTCTCCCCTCTCCTCCATTTTGCCGACTGGCACATGGGTTTGCCGACTGATATGAGTGATGGGGGGTTTGTCACCCCCCGCACCTCTAGCTACGCCCTTGATAACGGATAATTGGTGTTGTAAATCACCAAACATTTTCACCAAATACTCCTCGATGTGGTAGTATTGATTTTTAATCACTAAGCCTCCGTTATTAATATCAAATACATTAGAACTATATATCAAATTATAAGATAACAAAGACTTGTTGCACCAAATATTTGGTAGCTCAAAAGAACTACTGTATGTTTTCATCCTTATTCTATTTACTGGAATCAATAAGTATAGATAATACCCACTTGAGAAAATAATCCTTTTGTGTTTACACGAGGGAAAGCACATCTAAAACGGCCAGACATTATTGCTTTTGTTGAAGACTATAGCATATCCCATACTTTGACTGACATTCCTCTTTTGAGCGATACTTCGTTTGTCGATTACTATTTGTAAACCAAATCATTTGTCTGTTAATGAGATAACTTACGACAAACTTGAACAGGCCTACTGTTTGTCAATGTCTGCACGTAAACAGCAGGTCTAGACATACAAACTTATATTATCATGCACTCACCTCACTCTCATATACAGTGTGTCCCAGAATAAACCTTACAATTTTTGCATGCAATTTTCATGGGTTTAACGGATAGTTCGAAAGTATGTAAAGGTTGCATTTTATAGCCCATGAATTGAACTTTCAGATACCGTTTGTTTCATTTCAATCGGTAATGTACAACAAAAGTTATGCTTTGTCAAATAATTGAATGTAAAATTTGCTGGTCCAATTTCACGAGTTTGTAAGTTCCCCTTGAATGAAGCTCTATTGAGTATTGTCATTGATCTGTTCACTCAACCTTAACGATGTTTACTTATTTACTACGCACATGCTTTCTTTTATCTACGCTGAAAAAATGAACAAATTTGATGTAAAAATAAGACAGATATGATAAGTTTTCCAAGGTGACTCATTTTTATTCCATTCTGAAACCCGCTTACTTTATGGCCAATAATCATGAAATTGGACCAGACAAAAATCCACCCACCCAAAAGTTTGATACAACATAACTTTTGTTGTATACTACTGATTGAAATGAAACAAACAGTATCTAAAAGTTCAACTCATTGGCTATAAAATGCAATCTTTACATACTTTCTGACTATCCGTTAAAACACCCTGTATGACCGCAACATGTGGAAACAGTCGTAAATATGGCTTTAACGTGACATAGTTTTATTGCTGAAGAAACCTACCACTTGTAAGACGTGAGTGATATTAGGTCTTTGTTTCCAGTCCGTCTGCCAGCATAACCTCAGTAAGTCTTGGATGGGTTCAGGGCAGTCTTCTGGTATAGGCAACCTTTCATTTTTCTCGCAAACCTTGTATATGATAGTTGGGCTTTGTAAACCTTCCCATGGAAATCTGCCAGTCCACAATTCCCATAACACCACTGCAAGTGCAAAGATATCAAATTTTGGAGAAAGAACACCTTTGACGAGCAATTCAGGTGCCATCCATCGATATGACGCCGTCTCAGTTGCATTATCGATAGTCTGATCGATAGTCTTAGCTATTCCAAAGTCCCCCAGTTTTAGTTTGTTCTTCGATGTCACCAAATAATTATCCGATTTCACATCTTTATGTACGAGGTTGATTTTTCTTAGGTATTCCAGTGGCCTTGCCACCTGTTCAGCCCAATCATAGAGTTGCATCTCAGGCAGTGGCCTACCATTGCGAGCCTTGAGATACGATTTTAATGAACCACCTTCACACAGCTCTAAAATGAGCATAAAATCCATCTCTTCATCGACCACTCCAATGAGCTTCACTATGTTTGGGTGATCAAGCTGAGCAAGGACCTCGAGTTCATGTTCATCTTTCCTCAGTAATTTTTTCGCAGCAACACTGACTGGACCGGTGGGACTTTGCCAGGTCATTTCGTACACATTGCTAAATCCCCCATGTCCAATTTCTTTGACATACACTAGTGCACTTCTCTTAATTTGGTTGATATTGCTTGCCATTTTTTTTATCAGGTACCTGTCCCTATACCTACGGAAAAGAAAACACGAAACAATTCATAAAATCAATCAATCTTAAAATGAAGATCAAATATGAGCAAACCCTTTCCAGATCAGAATGGGATAAAGTATTTCCTGTACAAGATCTGCTTGAAAAATATCTTTTGAATTTCCTCTGTTCTCCTTCTTATTTTCGAAAAAAGTTGCCATCCATCCCGCCAATCCGCCATCTATATTACTTAACTTGTATTCAAGTTTATTTCACTTTCCTTGGATGGGTATCGAACAGCTGTCAACTTCTGGGGATCCCACCGTTCGCAAACCGACATGCATAATGATCTCTGAATTGGACTGAATCATGGTCGGAAAAACAGCGGTTAGCTTTAAGGTCTTTATAATTTAACATATTTAAAATTACTCTATAGATAAACATGGGTTAAAACGCGTTCTTCATGCTGATTAGCTCGGTCGGTAGGAATGGTAGGGAGCTTGATTGCAAAATAGTGCATAGTTAACGTGACATTTGCGTGACTTATGACCTTCCCATTTTAAATCGGTGAGCGTTTTAAGGGGAGATACGAAAAGTAATCGGCAATGGCGTCCAGATATCTGCACCAGTCGGAACAGTCTATTTCTCCACTAATCTTAAACATATCAATGATTCCTCTTATCCAGGCATTTGGGGGTTGTGTGCCTATGTACTCTATCTATGGTTTTAAAGCATCAAATTGAATTCAAGCCAGGTGCCCAAAATTTGACTTTGCCGTCTAGTTCAGATAACGGCAAGCTGTTGCCGATTAGTTTACGTGTCTCGCCTAAGCGGTGTTCTCTGTATTTTGTAGGTAAAGAGCTCAATATGTAGTATCTTTTATATTAGAAAATTTTTATATTTTCATGATTTATTAAAACTTCTTACACGCAAAACGTATTATTCAAATTTAATCAAATCGTCGATTTTCATATAAAATGTAATAAAGTGCAGAATTTTTATCATCAACAACTGAATTTACATTCTACACCTTCATTGTACTGAGAAAACTCCGGCTATTCAGGTCCACATTTATATTTTGCATTTACGTTAACATTTTTCAGGTGATTAAATAATTTTAAATTCAAATTTTTGACTTTTCTGAAGGTTTTGATCAAAATTTTCCCGATATCTGGTAATTGACTGTTATTTTCTAACATATGAAGTTGAAATAAAATCGAAATTTTGTCCAATGACCCTTTTATGAGGAAAATATCTGGAAACTTATGTTGCTTTTGGTCAGATTTGATAGGTAATCTAGTTGGGTTGAAAATGGTGCTCCGAATGTGATCAATTTTCTCATGTATTGGTAGGGGCAACAGCGCAGAATTTTGAGGTCAAATTTGATTTGACAACGCCTCGGTCAAGGTCACTTCAGTACTCAAGTTGAGTGGTCATATGGAATGTATATCTGTATAGAGTGCTAAGCAGGTGATTGAATTTCCAGACTTGGTCACGCTTGACTGCGCAAACAGATAGAATAAGAGTCCGTATATACAGGGTTGCAACATGGCGGGAATTTTAAATTTTGCTCATCATGCTCATGGGCGCCATTTTGTGTCCAAAGTGGATCCAAATTTATACAGCAAGTCTATGGGAAAATCCTGCAAATTTGCATTTAAAAAGCTGTAACTTCTAAAAATAGCTCTAAAACACCATAAAAGTATACATTCATAGAAAGTTAAAACATTAACGATTCCAAATATGGGTATAATGATACTTAAAAACGAGATTTGTGAATACTAATTAGGTTTACATATAAAAAACGTGATTTTTGTGATTTTTCTTCAAAAATTCCTCAGATTTGGTAAAAAAATTGACATAACTCGGCCATTATACACTCGTTTTCAACCAAATTTGGTAGTGTAATAAATAATCAATATTAATATTGATTATAGTAAAATTTAATGGAAAATCTATTTTAACAATATTCTGTTGCCATGGAAACGTGTTAATTTCCTCAGATTTGGTAATAAATTGACATAACTCGGCTTATACACTCGTTTTCAACCACATTTGGTAGGTCTGGTAAATGATCAATACCAGTATTGATTATAGAAAGATTTAATGAAACGATAATTCTAACAAGTTCTGGTGCCACGGAAACGTGTTAATTTTTTTGATAAAACAATGCACATAACTCAGCCATCATTCACTCGTTTTCAACCAAATTTGGTAGGTGTGGTACATAATCAATAACAATATCGATTATATATAAATGTCACGATAGTCGAATTCTGATCATATTCTGTTGCCATGGAAAAGTGGTAATTTCTTCAGATTTGCTAAAAATGGACCTAATTCAGAAATGATCAGAAATCGAATACCATAAAATTTATATATAATCAAAATTGGTATTGATCATGTATCCCACCTACCAAATTTGGTTGAAAACGAGTGAATGATGGCTGAGTAAGGTTCATTTTGTACCAAATCTGAGGAAATAATCACGTTTCCATGGCAACAGAACATGATTAGAAATTGAATTTAAATGAAATGAATGAAAATGAAATTTTGCAATTAAATTTTACTATAATCAATATTGATATTGATCATTTATCACACCTACCAAATGTGGTTAAAAACGAGTGAATAATTGCCGAGTTATGTCAATTTTTTTGAAATGAATGAAAATGAAATTTTGCAATTAAATTTTACTATAATCAATATTGATATTGATAATTTATCACACCTACCAAATTTGGTTGAATACGAGTGAATAATTGCCGAGTTATGTCAATTTTTTGGACCGGAACCTCCTATGAACTTAGTTTTGCTATCAACAGATAGGTATGGTCCTCCCCTATCCAATGATACCAAGATCACAAAAATCGGCCAAGGCGTTACGTAATTATGACGTCATAAAGCTCGTTCGGATCGGAAAATCAAGATTTTGGCAAAAATGGCCTCCAAATCAAAATTTTGCTATAAAAGTTCGAAATGACCGATTTCCATCGGGTTTTTTGCTAATAAAGAAGGGAAATGATAATTCTAACATGCCCTGCAAGTTTCAGCTTAATAGCATAGCATGCATGTATTTTTCAAAATGGCAACTTAAAATTTTCCGGGCCTTATAATTCATTTGATCTATGTAAAAAAATGAGTTTCTGTAACATTTTTAATACATAGTTCGTGGCTCTGCCCATTGCGATACACGTAAAATGTATCCCTAAATTTGCGTTTAGAAATCCATCAGCCTTAATCAAGTAAATCGTGTCCTATGCCGCCTGGATAGTAAATGGCTATATTTTTATGGTCATCAAACAGCGGTGTATGACTTCTTTAAAGGTTTTAAAGTTGTCAGATACCGCCAGGGACCATTCGATATTCATTCCACGATCCACGAACCTATATTTGTAAATTGAAGGGCGTTGAAGGATCATTTATGCTTTGCTTCCAAGCATTCTTTTGGCGCAGTCAAGCGGGACAAAGACATTCAATCATCTGCTTATCACTATATTACTGATAGACAATCCATACGACTACTTACCTTGAGTAGTCGAGTGACCTTGACCAAGGCGTTGTCAAATCAAATTTGACCTAAAAAACATGTTTTTTGACCCATTTGTGTTGAAGAGTGTACTTTTTCAACGTGGACTTTATAGACAATTCGGGTGTTTTTGTTTTTGGTCAATAAGTAAGGTATGAATTCATACTACCGAGCAGTGTACGGTCTATTAGATAGGTATGAATTCATACTAGAGTATGCAAACACAGCACGGAGCGCTTAACAGTGTGTTCTGTGGTCCTATGCAAATGAGCTTATAATGAGCAATGTGTATTCCAGATCTCGCGATCGATATTACAAAATCTTGGTTGCGAGATTTTTTTTTTTTATTAACGTGACCTGCCAATAAAGCTGACTTTGAACCCTTATTATTTGAACAAGGAGAAAGCAAATGCAAATTGGGAACGTGGGTATGAAAATTTGGAGTTTTTCCTTTATAATGTGAGTGAACTTTTTGCTATTGGTATAATATGATGCATTATATGGTATTTTGGAGCCTTTTTAGACATACAAATTTCAACCCCTACATCAATCTTGTTTTAGAAGATAAAAAGACGTCAGTTTGGTCGATTCCACTAGCAAAAATATGAAAACTCAGATTGATGAAATTTGGAAAATTTTGCCTATAAGACTTTAAAACTGAAGGTAAAACAAGGAGAAATAAATACGCTGATGGGGTGTATGAAAGGTACCTAATATCGGCTCTTCATACTTGCCTGCGATTTGTATTGCGATAACCAGGCACCAAGATTTCGATAACCAGCACCTTTGTCACGACGGGTCATCTGATACCAGCAGCGTGCATGTAGCTCAGACCTTGCGCTTTGAATAGCTCAGCCCTCGCTATGCTGAAATATCTTGCATTTCATGTGAAAATTAATGAACCTGACATGTGTTTTTTGACTGAGAAGTAACCTTTTGGGTTATTCTATATGAATTATGTCAAAAATTCGTGAATTTTATTCCTGAGAGTGAATAATTGAAGAAAAAATCAACACACCACGGCAAAAAAAATATGTAGAAATTTACAAAACGACTATGACGGGATTCGAACCCACGACCTCCTGCATGAGAAATTTATGTTATCACCGCTTCGCCACGGAACTGGCTTGTGAGCTATTGCCATTTATTAACTATATCATACGTATTCAAAGCTGTTGTTTACGCATGCGCACTGATCATTATACGGTCAAATTTCACTGTGATTTGACCAACAAGAGTAATCATCTACATCAAATCTGTTTAATCAATATTTATCGTAAGATTTTCGGATGAATAAACACATAAAGGTACAATCTTTGTTTTAAGCGGTACGGTTAAAATATATAATACTGGTAAGTATTAATTTTAGCTTAAATTTTGAGACCCAATTTTATCGCTCTTGTTCAAAATAAACACTCCGGTATTTAAAATTGTAAAATGTTTTAAAGACTTTCTTTTATCTGCTCTGTGTAAAATTTTCTGAAATTCAGACTTCTTTAAGAGATTTAAATCGATTTTAAAATCTTGTACTCAGCCTTATGAATATTCATACCCACCGCCCAGATAGCGTTACTGGTAGTTTTTCATGCATAAGAGAATAGCAACCATGCGACATTTACGGGCGCTGATATCAGACTGTTAATAAGCTTAGGTCTATCGGTTAAGATTTCATCGACCGTTTGTGCGTTGTATTGTTAGTACAAAGGGGAGTTATTGGGAATAAGTTTCGTTTTTTTTTCTTCCCTTTATTTATTTTTTTGGGGGGGTGGGAGGGTGATGGGTCGTGTCGGGACAGTTATTTTGCAGAAGGACGCGGTTAACTGACGCATGGAATTTCAAAATAAAATTTGGAATTTTTGCCGTAAAATGATAATCAAAAATTGGTGATTTCTCATAGAAAGAACGTTTTTTTCTGTTTTCCTATTGATTCAATGTTGAAAAAAAAAATCTTAGATATGGTTTTTTCGCCTATGCCAAAGTGTTACTAGTTCAAAAGTAGGTTCGGAAAAAGAAAAAAAACCTAACCCTTATCAAAAAGCAAATCTATGTGCTTGCTTGTCTGGTACTGCCTGGCAGATGCGTAAAGTAATGTTTAACTTTATAAATGCAAAATATAGACTATTCACATAGTTTGCTCTTTGTCATGTTAATTTCTTCAAGTGGATTTGATTTCTTAATACCTAGTAACGTTCCTTAACAACGGCGAATATATTGCAAAAGGTCATCTAAAACTAACCAAACTGTGCACAAATTATCTGTTTAAAAACTCGCATAAGATTTCCTGGAACGCAAAAATAGTTGATACCATGTTGCAAACCCGCGATGTTGCCCTAACTTAAAGAGTATTTGTGCTTGTCTTTACTTGCTTAGAATACAATGCAACCGTTTAACACTATAGGCCTAACCATCAAAGTGCGTACTCCTAAGTGCGCGTCTATATCTAAAAGCGTGCGTTCATTACAACGCAAGAAATAAAATACTTCTGTAACCTTTAAAACATCCATGCGTCCGTCTGCATTTATGCGTACGTACGCGACATTTGTAGCATTTTTGCGTACCTGTGCGACCCTTTAAGGTGTTTGGTCCATGAGAGATCCGCCCGAAGAATTTCAGTAAAAATCGGCATGAATGATATTTTATCGATGTAGAACCGATTTTCAAAATAAAAATTGGGGGTCACGGGACTCGTTTTTGCATGAGAGTCGGTTTAAAAACAGCATTTTTGGAGGTTTTTGGGGATAAATTAGTACAGGGGTCTATGGGAAATGTGGCAAAAGTTAAATTATTTAGTGTTGATTCAAAAAATCTGCCCGAGCATTTTTGTTAATTTTTTCACAAAAGTTGCGCACAAGTATGTTCTTTCAAATAAAAAAATAAAAATTAGGGGTTACCGACTTGGTTTTCAAGAAAAATATTAAAATATGGCAATTTTTAGCTTCAAAACACTACTCAGTGTATATGCGCATGCGTATTGCGGCACTTGCCTACTCGGAAACTAGCGCGTATTGGTACGCGTGGACGGCGCATGGACCAAACACCCTAAAACGTTCTTTTACCATTGAAAAGCTGATGCGTACGGGCTCAATTAATGCGTGCCATTTTGACACGCATTAATTGCGCCCGTACGCAATTAATGCGTGCCATTTTGACACGGGTGAGCTTTCAAAAACAAAGTGCGCCCGTGTGCAACCCATAACACATGTGCAATCGCGGGGGGGGGGGTTAAATCACATCACATTTTACAAAAAATGGTTTTGGTTTGCATGCTTTAGCTAATCTACAAGTATGAATTCATACTTAACTCATACACCGTACACTGCACACACAAAAATGAATTCATACTTAATTCATAGACCATACACTGAACTCAAAGGAATCAATTCAAACCTAAAACATTAACTTTAAACGCTCCACCTACGTCGTGCTTGCATGCTAGTATGAATTCATACTTATCTCATATACCGTATTATCTACGCTAGTATGAATTAATACTTAACTCAAAGACAAATGCAAAAACACCCGAACGTTAATAATTCTTGACTTTTAAAAGTCCATCTTGAAAAAGTACCCTACCAGTACATGAGAAAAAAAAAATCAAATTCGGAGCTCCATTTCACACCCAACTAGATAGTCTATCAAATCAGATAATTTTCATATAAATCGACCTTTACATAAAAAGTGGTAAACATATTTTTATTCCAACTATATCAGCAACCGTGTATGTCAAAAACAGTACTTTTCTTTTTTTTCTGTTTTTTAAACTTTCCCAAATCATTTTCATAAATCAAGTTCAACTACAAAGCACTATAAATGTTCATATCTTGTTTACTGCTACCTCGGGTTTACAAACTTATTGTATCCGCCATATTCGAGTCACCTGATAGCTGTCACAATATTTGAACAAATACAGTAACTGTTTGTTAACAATTTGAATATAATATATTTGATAAATTTATCTGATAAGCTCATCAGACCTTTGAAATGAACATACGGATTGCAAGGCCTTATAAATAAATATAAAACAAGAATAGTCCTTAAAAAGGACAAACTCACGTTACCCCGGAGTCAAGGTCAAGATTGCACTATAGTTGTTGGATTTAATTCGTGAACGCGTGTTGATAGCAAGTACGCAGTGATCCCTGACGCGAGCGTATATTTTCAAGGTTGTTTAGTTTGCGTGTACGCACAAGGCTCTTAGTACGCGTTCACGAATTAAATCCAACAATAATAAGTATTTGGAATTGGGGAGTCTTTGCTATACTAGTCAATAAGAGTAAACTTTGGTTAATTGAATAAGGAAGAAGAGATACAAGTGGGCGCAGACGTATGTGTGATGCAAGAGTTTTTTATTTTGTCAAATAGGGGCACACTCACTGTGTGAGAAAAATCATGACATTCCCCAGCCTCCAACTCAACCAAAAAGGTGCACTAGGTAGAAACCATGAAAATTCTAAATTTCAAGGAAAGGCGGTATATTACTATTCACTGAAATCAAGGACCCGTCCGTGAAATCACAAAAAGGGGTATTATGAGCATCCATCTCCACAAAATTATTACGTATCTCGTAATGTACTATGCCGGTTATTAAGGTACCTTTCGGTATGACGATCCACAAATATGTGTGACATTTCATGCAATTTTACTGGCAAAATATTTCACGCGATGAACGTTCAAAATATGCCGGTGATTTTCTCTAAAAATATTAATTCAGTGTAAAATATATATTTATGCCGATACGTTTCTATAGCAAAATTTATACTTTTTTCTTGAAGTCCTGTGAAAATCTTGCTTTAAAAATATGTGATAAAACAAAATTGATGTAACCGTTCCTTTGTTCACCTCTTGACACTGAAAATCAAAACTGAATTCCCTGGAATTTCCATACTATTGCGCATGCGTAACCAATTATTATAAACAGAATTGATATAATCTTAAATTCCCTTCGTAGACATTATCAGGTCGCGTGGTCTAGCGGTTATTGAGCAGGATTCTAATTCTGAAGATCGTGGCATCGTGGTATCGAGTCCTGTCACATTCGTTTTGATAAATTTCTTGTTATTTTCTTTTGCGAAGCGTGTTGGTTTTTCTTCAATGTTTAACAGTTACGAATTAAATTCTCGAATTGTTGACATAATGTATATTAAAAAAACAAAAAGGTTACTTTTTATCCAGAAAAATGTATTTCTTATTAACTACATTTCACATGAAATGCATTTCATTTCAACGCAGCGAGCGGGTAGCGGTGTCATTCAAAACCCTGCTATGAGATCAATGCACACTGCTGACGTCAAAGGATGACCCGTCGGGACAAAAGGTAGTTGTTATCGAAATTTGGATGCCTAGTTATCGCAATACAACTCGCAAGAAAGTATGAAGAGCCGATATTAGGTACCTTTCGTACATCACATCACATGATTTGTTTCATCTTGTTATTTCTTCAATTTTCAACCCTTAGGCTTTGGTTGATTAAAAAGTCTTAAAATCGTTGATTTTTATAGAAAATGCTATATAATGCTTCTTTTTTTATCAACAGCAAAAAAATTCACATGCATTGTATCGAGCATTCCATTGAGGCAAAAATTGCAAAAGTAATGATATTTTCAGGATAGTATCAGATAAACGGACAAACATATATAATAACATAACAAAAATCTAGTTGGTGGAACAGTGAATAATTTGCATAAAACAAAATGGCTGCCAAAACAGGGGGAAAATTTCAAAATTGGTTAAATCGTGTTAAAACCATTCTATTGTGTTCCACTTATCACAAAGAATCAGAAAAAGTATACTTTTACCCATCACCGATGTATGGTTAATGAGTTATATCCAAAAGCGTGGAAGGTTATATCAGGGTCACGTGATATGCCCTATGGGAGACAAAAATTTCAAAATCGTCGGATTTTTTTTCAAAATGGTCTCAAATTGTTTCTCTTGCAAAACTATCTACACGAAGTAGTATTTAGCAATGGCTCAGATGTACTATTGCTATGGTTACAGATCAAAGTAAACTTGGGATTTCAGATTTCAATTTAATGGTAACTATGAACTTTGTCTTGCCTGATACCATAGCAACCACTGGTCTAAAGCACTTTAAACTATTACTGCATGTAGACACTTTTTCGAAAGGAACAATTTGAGACCATTTTGAAGAAAATCGTGCAATCTTGAATTTTGTGTCTCCCATAGGACTTATTGCGTGACCCCTGATATGAACTTTCACATAACTGGATATACCTCATTAACCATACTTCGGAGATGGTTAAAAGTATACTTTTTCTGATTCTTTGTGATTAGTGGAAGACAATAGAATGTTTTTTAACACGATTTAACCAATTTTTAAATTTTACCCCCTGTTTTGGCAGCCATTTTGTTTTATGCAAATTAATCACTGTTCCACCATGTAGAATTTTGTAGATTTTTGACGTGTTGTTGTATATGTTTGTCTGATATTATCCTGTAAATATCATTACTTTTGCAATTTGTTTGACCCATTTTTTTAAATTTTACTAGCCTAAAAGTCATCCATTGAAAATGGTTATATGGATAACTTACAATAGCGTTATTTCTTTCTTTATTAATTTTGTTGTTAGCATGTTTTAAATCCACAATGGCTCCCACACTAAGGCCCAAAATGGCTACTAAAATATTATAGTTTATGAATGGGTTAGAGTAACATTAAAACAGGGCAAGTATTCAAAAATAGTCAATGGAAAATTAATTTGGAGAATCTCCAAATCATGTCTTCATACGTTTCAAATAAATAAGGTTCCCATTATAAGGTCATCAATGGCCATCAAAATACCCAAAACTCAAAAAGATATGTATTATAAGCAACCATTTGGTGCTTTTTAATGATACCATTTGCGGGACCATTTGAATTTGAAACCTTTGAAGTACATTTTGATTTACAGTTTTCCTATTTCATCCTTTAAGGTAAAATTCTATTGATTATTTTGAAGATGCGAAGATTTTAATTGTGGTATTTTAAAACCAAGATCTATTACATTCATCTTCGAATCTATATTTGATCAAAAAGTAATATTTTGGCCGTCATTCTGGAATTTATTAAAGGATCTTAGTTTTGACTTGATGTGTAATTTTGGGCGAATTGATTCTGTTGAAACCCTCAAATAAAATCCATTTCCAATTATGCTTTTAATATATGATGTTTTTTTATAAATTCGGTATTAATGTCGCTCTAACAAATGTTTGAACACAAAATGTACTTGGACCTCTTTTTACGAGTCACTTTTGGATTTAAAAGCATTTTAACAGCATTAATTTTAAGAAAATAATCTTGCAGCAAACCTCAATGTTAGGATTTTCTACTGATTATTTTGAATATTTAGAGTTTGGGAATCTTCATCAATATCAATTAATATTTTATATTTATGAAAATAAAGCTTGAAATAACTCACCTTAAAGCGTTTTGGATTGAACTAAGCAGTACTTGATGTTTATTGCAAAATTCATGAAAACGTCTGAACAGATCTAACTCGTTTGGCAATTTGAACAAAATTTTAAGCCCAAGCTGGTATAAAGGGAGTGGCTTAATTGCATGATGGTTGACTTAAATGTCATATGATATTATGTTATGATAAGAAGTTATTTGAACAAATTTACTGATACCGTCTATTTATCAGAGTGTTTGATATAGTTTATACATGAAAAGGGGACTACTTAATGGTTGTGGGAGGTTATTTGAAAATGATTTTCATAGTGACTTAGATCAAAGAAATAGAATTAAATCTAGACTTACATTTATTTTAATTACTTTGATGTTACAATACCTAATTGAATCAAAACCTTCATAAACATAGTAACTTAGGTTTGTATTGGTTGGCAATATTTACCCTCAACCATTCTGTTTTAGATATAAATAATATACAGGCTTTAAAGTGTTTATTTTTAGCTAATATATGCAAATATACTGTGAACACCTCAATTTTTTCCACGCCTCGCCCGCTTAAAAAGCAGATATTACCAATTTTAGCCAAAAAGGATTGGGCTTGAACCAGGGTTTCCATTCTCCAGCCATACAACAATAAAATCCAAATCCTTGAACTCAGATAGAGTTTGATCCTAATATCTCGTTCGAACATTTACGAGCAGTGTTTAGAAGCCCCTAACCAAGGGGGTGCGGAGGGGGCGTTGCACCCCCCCCCCCCAAAAAAAAAAAAAGGGCCACAAAAATACTTAGTACCCTAAATATCCACCAAAACAGGACCTAAAGCACCAAAACATGTAAATGTAAGGTCGTTTTTTACTAAAATACTAAACAAAATGCTTGAAAAACTACTGAAACCCTTTTTTTTTTGCTTGTCACTTTGTTAAAACCACTAAAATTATTTTTGGGTCGACCAAAATGAAACATTTTCCTCCAAAAGGTCCACTTTTTGAAAATCAGCACCCCTCTTGAAAAAATCCTGCACTGTTAGAACGTTGGGCAAATAATTTACCAAACGTTGGTTCAACTATGAACAACCCAACTTCTGGGTAAATAATTACCAACGTTGCTTACAATGTTGGCTAATTACCTAACTGTTGGGTAAAAGTTTTAGCTAATTACCCAAATATTGGGTAAAATTTCACCAACAGTTGGTTAATATTATTTACCCAACAATTGGGTTGTTCATAGTTTAACCAACGCTAAAAAATTGCCCAACAGTATAACAGTGTGGCTACGGGCCTGCTTGCAGTGAATCAAGTACTTTCTGACGCACTCTGTATGTAGTGCGCCAGAATGATAACTTTTGGGGTAAAGGTTTTGATAATTTAGGATTGTGTGGTTCCTATCCCCTCCCCCTCGTAAGTTATCTGGTCAGTTGATCAAACTTCATTGCATGTAACACGACTGGTATGCAAATATATTAGGCCTAGCGTAATCTTTCAATCAACTTCTAAGAGTTGAGTATTTGCTTTGTTAATAGGGCACGATATTTTGCACTACCTTTGATCAGTTTTAAACTCATGATTGTCACAACACTGAAAATATTAATTAGTCAAAAAACATGTCTTATTTGACTAATTAAAATCAGTCATGCAAATTGATTTTTTCATAATTCATGAAAAAATGCTGTTGGCTCATTCCATAGAAAATGAAACTTTATTGACTTCAAGCAAAAAAATCAACTTTTTTATTCGACCACATAAGCAGGGTTTTCAGTCATACATTTGTTACTCACATACGTTTCAATTTCATTATATTAAACGATTTATACAGCCCGCCGCCGCTGCAGTGGGCGTCGGCTCAATACGCCTCGCTGATTGGCTATTAAAATATACGCCAAGCTACATCCGGGAGTTTTTCGATTAACGCTATGTAAACCAACATGCTATACGATTGGTTGAGGTTTGGCGTATTTTAGAAAAAGTAGAAAAATCAACAGATCAAAAAACTTGTTTCATCCGATAGCATAGACTTCAAGCTTTAATGTGACGTAATTTGTGAACGCATGCGACCAACATGAGATGCAACATGGGTGACTCAAAAGCTGACTTTCGTAAAAGTAAGTAAAACTTTGACTCTCTACATCAATATCTCATCACGAATTCGACATTGTATTATGAAATATATATCATAATGTAGCTTATTTTGTCAAGATTACAATGATACCAACCTTTATGGGGTTAAACACAACTGTTTTTGAGAAAAATACGCCGAAGCTGGGACATGTTTTTCACGCTTAGCGATTCAGACTCGGTTTACATATGGCAACTATTTATTATTACCTCCAAAATCCTCACTTAGATACTCACAAAGGAGTAGCTGCCATATGTAGTATTTCCAAAAATGACTCTGAATGTTTCATTTGATATACAATTACCCCTATTTTCAATGCCAAACAACAAGATCATTAGGCTTTTATTCAACATGAAAATCACTTGTGGTAATTGATGATCAATAAAAGAATCAGACCAGATCAAAAATACAATTATTGTCCAATTAAGAGGCTAACTGCATGAACGATCGTGAGTGCTTGTTTTATAAAAACTGTACTTGACTGATTCACCAATTACAATAATTTCATACGCCTGCATGAAGTTACATGAAAACCCCGGGGGTACTCAATTTTGGTTTTGGTAGGGGTGTGCTGCTGGGAAATTTGAAGTACCACCCATGTATATACCAATATTTAAGAAAAAGGGACCCATCCATATACCAAATTCCAACAATTTGAGTCGAGTTTATACAAAATTTTCAGATTTATTTTTGAAATTTAGAAAAAAATCCAAAATTTTAGAAAATTTTGGAAAACAGACCCATCAAAATACCACATTTTGCAAAGAAAAAGGACCCACTGACATACCAGACAGCCTGATTTTGCTACCCAAGTTTGCGGCACATCCCCGTAATCACTTTTGTACTAAGTACCCCACCCCCCGGGCATGAAAACTACTATCACAAGGAGTATGCAATTTGTCCTTGAGTCAAGAGCACTTGG
>JXSR01S075113.1:81397-99627 GCA_000969725.1 Ophiothrix spiculata | reverse complement strand
T
This sequence comes from Ophiothrix spiculata, assembly GCA_000969725.1. Classification (NCBI taxonomy): domain Eukaryota; kingdom Metazoa; phylum Echinodermata; class Ophiuroidea; order Amphilepidida; family Ophiotrichidae; genus Ophiothrix; species Ophiothrix spiculata. The sequence continues at coordinate 99,626 of JXSR01S075113.1, read as the reverse complement.
AGCTGTAGATAGGCTTGCAAACATTCTTTTAGTGAGCTAAGGGATGTAGAATGATTGAAATAACCACCTCCGAAATGACAGTACAATTGCTTGGGGAATATGAAGCAGCAAGACAAGTTTGGCTTCTTTGACTTTGTTTACATCTTGCGGCAATTTCAACACGATCATGTTGAACTAAAACCATTCATTTCTGAGTAAGATTTATGGATTCTTCATGATCATTTTATAACCTGTGTGTTTCTATGCATTGTTGAAAGGATTTTGATATTTATAGATTTTTGTTACACTATAGTAAGCTTACAAACTTTACGGGATCCTTACATGTACAGTGTATAACATGCATGTATGGCCGGGTGCATTATCAAGAATCAAGTGTAATGGGATATTAAAATCAAATCAGAATAAAACATGTAGTCCATTAACAGGTAACATCCGGTGTGTTCTGTCGCGCCAACGAATCCCCCATAAATACAAATTTTCTTGTAGCCTTGACCAGTTTCGGTGCCGTTACAAGTGGTGGCAGCGGTGGGATTTGTTTAAATTATGGACACAACCTTAGGGATAATGGAAAGGATGGCTGTGGGATGTGTCTACGTGTACTGTGTGATAGGTTACTTTCTACGTGATGGTGTTACTGTGTGACTGTGTGATAAGGTATACCTTTTATATGATGATTTATGGATGTTGTAACTGACTGTGCAATAAGCTAGTTAGGCCCTACTGCGTGATTATGAGGATTTCTGTGATATTTTGTTTTGATGTTTAAAGAGTATACGCACCTGTGTGGTAACTCAAAAGTATAGATTTGTAATAGGCCTATAGAACTTACGTGGATTATATTGCTAAGTGCTTAACGAATTACATTGTAACTTAGGCCAGGTTCAGACGAACGACGATATTTATTTATTACAATAAATTTAATGTCATAATTAATTACGACATGCGGTCACACGTACTACGACCTCGCATTTACTACAATAAATACAATGTCGTAATTAATTACGAGATGGGATTAGCACATCATTTTCAGCATGCAGACTATAGTAATACAATGTCGTAATTAATTACGAGGTGGGGTCACACAGGGTTTTTACCGCATTACTTTCAAGTTTATTACAATAAATCCATCTCAACGACACAAATTGTCGTCGTTCATTTGTTTTAATGCGACGACGACCCTATTGTAATAAATACGGGTCAGACGTATTACGAGAGCAAAATTTATTGTAGTAAATGCGACCTCGTCGTTCGTCTGACCCCGGCCTTAGTGAAAGACAATCTTAACTCCATCGTAGGCCTGAAAAGTTAGTGAAGAGAGATCAAGATGAGTGCTTCGGATACGGGTAGTGACAAAGAGAAGGAGGAAGTAGTAGATTTTAGAATGAAAGATAAAAGCACGGTCTCAGGAGAAAAAGGAGAAAAGGGAAAAGTCTCTGAAATACTTGAGGACTTAGCAAGTGTGAGCTCTGTGGAAAATAAAATAGAGAGTACAAGAGTAACACAAAGTAAACGTTATAATCTGAGAGCAAGGTTGAGCAAGGTTAAGTTTCCGAAACTTAAACCTAGGAAACCCACTGTCTCTCCAGTAAGTGACAATAGTGATGACGATAGTGTTGTTGTATCACGTACAAAATTAGAGTTAAATGAATTAAAGCAATTGAGACATCGACTTTAAAGTGAGAAGGCCGTGTTAGAGGGAGAGAATGATACACTTGGGTTAGAAAAGAGGGACCTGAGAAGAATGTATGATGCACTTGAGGAAGAAGTTATGAAATTGGCTAGAGAGGTTAGGGCAAATACTAAAGAGAAAGAGCGTAAGGAGGCTATGCTTGACGAGGTTAAGTTTTTGGTGAGTGATGTTAAAGCTGCATCTGACCAAATAGAGCATGAGCGGGTACAAATTCAAACTCTAATAGGGGAACAAGAGTTAGACATTGACCGACTAGTAAGCGTTAGGAAAAGTAAATTAGAAGAAAGATGTTTGTTGGAGGAAGATATTGATGAAATTTCTAATGATTTGAAGGTGGCTATAAAGCGGAAAGAGGAGGTGGAACACCAATTAGAAGTATGTATACATGGGAAGTATAAGAGATGCGACTGAGAAGCGTATAGAGTATGAGAGGAGAGAGTAACAGGTCGCTAAGGAGTGGGAGCAAAACTTACAAGAACAGGCCCGTGAGAGATATAAAGAATTTAAAGTAAAGGAAGAAACGAGGAGAGAAAGAAGATTGTTAGAACTTGAGCAGGAAGATAGAGAGTTTGAAAAAGAAATTAAGAAGCTCGAAAGGCAAGTTGAGGCTAAAAGAAGTAAGGTAGCAGAGCTTAAAGAAATTGAAAGTATGTGTAGGCCTACTGTTGGTGTGAAATCAAAGCAACCTAGGCCTCAGAAAGATGTTGAAAGTGAAAGTGAAAGTGAACATGATAAGCCTGTGACAAGGAGAAAGATCAAAAAGACAAGAAAAACGTCTATAAAAACAGAACGTGCGAGTAAATTAAGTAATTCACATTCTAGTAGCGATAGTGATTCAGAAAACTACTTTAAGCGTTCCACAAATATGTATAAAAATTTGAAGAGAGATGATAGTGGAAGCGAAGAAAGTAATATAGGCTTGAAACTATTGAAAAAGCAAAGCCCAAAACGAGTTGATGCCAAAAGTAAGAGTGTAAGTCCTGAAAAGAAAAGAGTCAAACAGTTGGCAAGTAACAAGGTGAACATTGATACATGTAGTTCTGGCAGTGAAAGTGAAGCTAGAGACAAGTACACGAGAAAGAGTAAACATGGTAAGAGTGGGGCAAGAAAGAAAATTAATAGGCATGCGAGTACGAGTTCAAGTTCAAGTGATGATGGTAATGAGGCTGGAAAGAGTGTTAAAGGGCGGAAACATCAGATAAAGCCCCAGATATTTAACGGCAAGACTGTATTTGCAGATTTTCTTTCCCAATTTGAGGCCTGTAGAGATTATAATGGTTGGGGTGAAAAGGAGTCTGCTTTTCAGTTATTTTCCTGCTGCCAGGGTGATGCTTTAAATTGCCTGACAACAGATGGAATAAATCCCCAGTCAACAAAATACAATGATATGGTAGAGTTATTAGAACGAGAGTTTGGGCCCAGGGAATGTAAGAGTAGCTACATTATGGAGCTAAATGGGGTGAGGCAAAAGCCAGGGGAAAGTGCCCGCGAGTTGGGCAACAGAATCAAACGATTAGCATCTCTCGCATTCAGGGGCAAAGATAAGGGAACCAAGGCTACTCGGGATGAGATGGCCCTGAATGCATTTACGTTGGCTCTGTCACGTAAAGATGTACGGGATGCTGTCTTTGGGCAAGAATATGGCACGCTCAAGCAAGCCATAGATAAGGCCGAGTATTTGGAATCTTACCATAGACGAGATGAAGAGTTGGCCCACAGTCATGTTGAAAAGAAACGTGACAAGCATGTCACATTTGTAAGAAGGCTGGGGGAATCGGGTGTTAGTGACCCAGAAAGTGAAATGGAAGATAGAATTTTTGAGAGGTTGGTAAACAAGTTAGAAGGGATGAAGGGGGATAAGAATGTTGGTAACAGTAAACAAAGATTAGAGAACAGTAGTAGGAGTAAAAGAGAGAGGGAAGGTGGTAGTGATCTCGAACTGAGTGTTCGTACACTTGTTGAAACCACCCGTGATTTGAGAGACACAATAGCTAAAAAGCCGCAAACTCAACCGTCCCGAAACAAAAATGTTCAGAGGTAAGTTCGTTCAAGTCGATCTCGAGTAGAGGGCTTGATTTGTTATGGATGTGGTGAGATGGGACATGTTCGGAGGGAGTGTCCCCATCAAATTCAACCACTTCGATAATTTCAGGGTCCGGCATATAGGCCTATGAATAATCAATGTCTGAATTGTTCCGAACCAGGTCATGGATGGCGAGAGTGCCCGTATCCGGCTAGTTGTTTTACATGTCATCAGGGTAATCACTGGTCCAGAGACTGCCCTATGAATGTGCAGGGAAACGGGGGAAGGCCCAGCCGGGGGCCCCGGGGGAGGCCACAGTATGCAAGGGGTCAGGACAGTCACATGAGGAGTCAGAGTTACTCAAGGGTGGGCAGTCCGCATCCGTCACAGTAATTGACGGGGACATTGATAATGAGGTGACTTGTAATGAATTTGTTAAAATAATTGGAGATGAGTATTTTGATTGTGATGATCTTAGTGAGAATGGTGAGATAAATGAGTTATGGGTTTTGGCTAAAGTTCAAGGTGAATTTTTGTATAGACAGTGGTGCGTCTCGTGTTATTATGAAGTCCGAACAGTACTTACTGATCCCTGAAAACAAGCGTCCGAGACTTATGTCCAAAAACATTGTTCTTAAGCAAGCCGATGGTACTAAGGTGAAAATCGATGGTGTAGCCCATATGAGTGTGCAAGTTGGGACTTATAAAGTTCAAATTCCTGTTTTAGTAGCACCAGTTAGTGATATTTTATTAGGCCTTAGTTTTTTACGGAAGTCGTCTGCACATATTGATTTTGACAAGCTTCAGTTATTGATTGGTAGTGAAAGGATTGACTGTGTGTCTCGTAGTGGTATGCCACTGTATGCTAGAGTTGTTGCTGAAAATGATATTGTAGTGCCTGGTGAACATGAATTATTTGTATCTTGTAATGTCCTAAGTAAATTAGGGGGACATAAGTTGGGTGTATTAGATCCAATCGATCGTGGTATGTTACTTGAGAATGGTGTATTAGTAGCCCGTGCAGTTGTTCAGGCCGATCAATCTACTGTTTTGGTTAGGCTTATGAATGTGCGAGAGAAAGATTGTGTAATTAAAAGGGGCACTGTTGTAGCTAAGATGTTTCCTCTTTGTGAGGATGATGTTCATGAAATGAATGTGTCCAAGTTGACTGACATACCCGATGATGTGCTTAGTGATTTACCTGATTATTTGTTTGATTTAGTTGAAAAATGTGCAGAGACGTTAACCGATGATGAGTTAATTAGTGTAATTGCTCTTTTGATTGAGTTTCAAGATGTGTTCTCATCGGGTGAATTTGACATTGGTCGCACTGATTTTATTAAACATCGTATTGATACTCCGGGTGCAAACCCACGTAGACATTGTCTTCGCCGTTCATCTCCTGAACAAAGGGCAGAAGTTGAACGACAAGTCAAGAATCTTTTAGAAAGAAACTTAATCCGGCCATCAGATAGTGCATGGGCAAGTCCTATAGTATTAGTTGGGAAGAAGGATGGTTCTAAGCGTCTCTGTTGTGATTACAGAACTCTTAATGAAGCCACGTTAAAAGATGCGTACCCGTTACCTAGAATCGATGATTCGTTAGATTCGTTAGGTGGTGCGAAATATTTCTCAACTTTGGACTTAGCGTCTGGATACTGGCAAGTTGAGATGGATGATGATGCCAGAAGTAAGTCAGCATTTATTACGACAAGTGGTTTGTACGAATGGAATGTACTTCCCTTCTGGCTTTGTAATGCGCCCTCAACGTTTGAACGGCTCATGGACTATGTGTTGGCAGGATTAAGATGGGAAACTTTATTAGTGTATTTAGATGATGTGATTATTTTTGGGAGCATGGTGACAGAGTCTCTTGATCGGCTGAGAGAAGTGTTAATTAGATTTAGAGGGGCTGGTTTAAAACTTAAACCGTCAAAGTGTGATTTATTTCAAACTAAAGTTCACTACTTGGGACACATTGTTTCTGCAGATGGCATTCACACTGACCCTGGTAAAATAGAGGCAATTAGAGATTGGCCTATCCCAGTGTCAAAGAAACAAGTTCGAAGTTTTCTTGGTACGACAGGGTATTATAGACGGTTTGTCCGTGATTATGCTAAGGTTGCCCGGCCCTTAACCAAGTTGACAGAGAAAAGTGAGAATTTTGAGTGGTCAGAAGAGTGTGACATAGCATTTAATGCGCTGAAAAATGCCCTTATTTCTGCTCCAATCTTAGCCTACCCTAGAGATGAAGGTGGTACTTGACACACCTTCAGGGAAGTACATTCCATTCGTACAAACCACTTAGCCTACCCTAGAGATGAAGGTGGTTCTTGACACAGACGCCAGCAATTTTGCCATTGGTTGTGTACTCTCCCAGGTTCAGGATGATGTAGAGAAAGTGATCGCTTACGGGAGTAAAGCTTTAAGCAAGGAGGAAAGAAATTATTGTGTGACCCGGCGTGAACTTTAAGCCATGGTTGTGTTTCTTAGGAAGTATAGGCACTATTTGGGTGGTCGCCCTGTGACAGTTCGCACTGACCACGGTTCACTTAGGTGGCTCTTTAATTTTAAGAATCCTGAACAACAATTGGCAAGATGGCTGGAAGTCTGTGCAAGTTTTAATTTAACTATTGAACATCGCCCTGGTAAGCAGCATCAAAATGCTGATGGCTTATCACGCAGGCCATGTAAACAGTGTGGTAGGTGGGAAGACTGGCGTGCTAAGTCAGAGGCTGAGGCTGAGATTGAAGCAGAATTGTTAGAAAAGCGTTTTAGAAGTACACAGGATATGGGTGTTCAAACAGTGCCTATTATGGTTTGTGTTGAAGCAATTGATGTACCAAGTGGTGAACGTAGTTTTGATAATAGTTGTGATAGTGATTGGGAAACTATAAGTGAGGCTACAATAGATGGCTCTTCCAATATTGATTTTTATGTTGCAAGTCGAAGGGTACAGTGTATTCCTGAAATTTCTTTTGAATCATTGCGTGAGGCACAATTGAAAGATTCCTCTATGTCACCTCTGTTTGCATGGAAAGAACAAGAGCAACGTCCTGAATGGGAAACAGTGTCAGATAAGTCGCCGACTTTGAAGACTTATTGGAGTCAGCGGGACATGTTAAGCATTCAGGATGGTGTGCTTGTTAAACGCTGGGAAACTGATGATGGTAGTAGGTTTAGGTGGGTGATTGTTCTTCCTCAGTCTCTTCCAAAACAAGTGTTAGATATGTTGCACTCATCAAAGACTGCCGGACATTTGGGACGGGAGAAAACACTTCCAAAAGTCCGAGAGCGTTTTTATTGGGTTGGGATGAGTGCAGATGTACGTTCCTATTTAAGACAGTGTACTGCTTGTGCTCAAAAGAAGGGTACTCCCAAGAAGCACAGGGCTCCTTTACAGCAGTTACGAGTTGGAGGTCCACTTGAGAGAGTGGCTGTTGATGTGTTGGGCCCTCTTACGGAAACTCATAGTGGCAACGAGTACATACTTGTGGTTGGTGATTATTGGACAAAGTGGATGGAGGCATATCCAATTCCGGATCAACAAGCGGAAACGGTTGCTTCAAAGTTGGTGGAAGAGTTTGTTTGTAGATTTGGTGTGCCGAATGAACTTCACTCAGATCAGGGTCGGAACTTTGAGTCGGGAGTGTTTCGTGAGATGTGTAAGAGTTTGGGTATAAGTAAGACTCGTACGACTCCGTACAATCCAAAGTCGGATGGCCTAGTTGAGCAGTACAATCGCACACTTGTAAATGCCGTATCTCTGATGATTCAGCCACATCAGAATCAGAAAGACTGGGACGAGTATGTTCCGTTTGTAGGCATGGCTTATCGGTCTAGTGTCCAAGCGTCAACTGGTGAAACACCCAATATGCTGATGTTGGGGCGTGATGTGAAGACGCCTGTTGATCTTATGTTCTCAGCTCCTCCTGCAGAAGCAGATTGTAATTCTGACTACGCAGAGGATTTGAGGGACAAGATAAGAGACATGCATGAGAGAGCCCGGCATGCATTGAGAGTGAGTGCTAGACGACAAAAGATACACTATGATCGAAAGTTGTGTGGTCCTGCCTACAAGGAGGGTGCATTTGTGTGGTTGTATCCCGCAACTAGGAAGCCCAAGTGGTACACGCTGACCGGTTGAAGCCGTATGAAGGTCCACCACTGAAATCATGGAAGTATGATAAAGTGCCTGTGGAAGAGACTGGTGAAGAACTACCTTCCAAAAACTTGCCAAACTTGTCAAATCATTGTGTCCCAGGTGATATTCCTGTTGTAGGCATTGATGATAGTGGTAGAAATAGTATTAGGAATGAAGGGAAAGAAACGGAAGTAGCGGTTGCAGTTGACAGTTCAACTGTACCTGATCTACCATCTGTTTCAACGGAGAATGATCCAAGTGTTGTGAATAATGATAATGAGTCCTCACCTGTTCGCCGTAATCCCAGTAGAGCCCGAAAGCGGCCCAGTCGATACGATTTGTAATAGTGCGTTTTACCTAGTAATTATGGTGTCCCAATTGAAAGAACTGTGTTATGGTGTGTTTTATGATATAAGTTGATGGATGCAGTCTAAGAATGTGTTGTATGATTATGTTAGTCATACAGTGTGAATAAACAGTTTTTTAAAGAAATATGTCTGCTGTTTAAGTTGATGACAATTGTATCGTTGATTGAGTGGCTTATGTGTTGCATCTGATTTAGTGAATAAATAAATTTAACATGCGTTGTTGAAATAATGTTATTTTTTAAAAATTTTTATTTGATAGTGATCACTGCACTGCCGAGTTGCAAGTAGAAATGTATATATGTCTTATTTGTAAAATATGGTGATCATGGAGATGTTTCTGTTAATTGCGAAGTGGTTTGTTATATATTCTGTGTGACACTTTGTTGATTTTTTTATGTTTGAGTAACTTGGTGTTACCATTTAGCAGAACTATGGCTGATATTCAAGCTGTGTGCATGTATATCTAAGTGATATGACGTTCTAACAAAATGCTTAATGTGTGTTTTCTTTATAGAACATGAACAATGCACACCATTACCGAGTGGCTGGTTGGACAAAACCAGGCCCAAGGAAATGCTATAATTGCAGAGGGTTTGGGCATATAGCCAGACATTGTCCAACACTGAACAAACTGACTCGCCCAACATTTAAGAGAATTCAACAGAGCGTACCCGTAGAAACTGAAGAACAGCTCTTTAAGCGTCTGGAGAGAAAGTATCGAGGAGACACGTTACTACGGGACTGTGTGTCCACCAACTTCAAACGTCGGCGCATTGCAGTAATCAGTGATAGCGAGGATGAAGAAAAGCCCGATGAACGTGAAGAACCAAAGAACCAGCAAGAGGAAATACAGGAAGATGAAAACAATAATGACAAGGAGGCTGAACAACAAGGCGATGAGAGTGACAGCGGCAGTAGCAGCAGCTCAGATACCTCAACCAGTGTGGACAGTTGCACTAGCAGTTGCAAAAGTAACTGTAGTAGGAAGAAGCAGAAACCCAAAGACCTTACAAAACTATTCACACTTCAGAGCACACGATTTGTTCAACCGGGAGACAAGATCACCAGCTATGGAATATTTATCGAATTACAAGAGGCCAAGTAAAAGATGTTTTTTTGTTGTAAGTAGGTGGTTGTTTCTTAAGGTTGTTTTCATATTCCTTTAAATTGTTTTCCCTTTTGATATTTAAAAAAAAATACATTTTAATACCCATTAGTTGTCCTCCTAGAGTGTACTTATGTGTGTGCCTAAATCAGAATAAAACATGTAGTCCATTAACAGGTAACATCCGGCGTGTTCTGTCGCGCCAACGAATCCCCCATAAATACAAATTTTCTTGTAGCCTTGACCAGTTTCGGTGCCGTTACAAGAGTAAAGCTATCTAAGGACCGTAAATAGTAGCACATATCTATGTTAAAGGAAAGAGTGTACTATCTCTAATACTTCAGTAAATGATTCGAATCAAATTACGCATAGTAGTCCAAAGATTTCTAATCATAATCACCTTAGACCCTTAATAACACAAGAGTCAATCCTACATTAAAGATACCAGTCATTTCCTACAAGTCGTTCCCCACTTCCTACCTGTACTCTGCTATGCACTGCCGACGTGACTTCATTATACACCAATATAGATCATAAGACTGGCCTCAAAGCATGTAAAACATTCTTAACCAACGCCCCAACAAGAGATCTTGTTCGTCTACTTGAATTGATATTAAATCTGAACACGTACATTTTTGAGTTTGACGGTGATTTCTATCACCAACTACGTGGCACTGCAATGGCCAGTTACACTATAAATCATGTTAATGTAGTAAATGATGTAAAGAGGTGCTGATGCTGATGATGATAAGAGACCATGTACTACTGCTGATACTACTTAGCCTACACCAGAAACCAATATCCCAACTAATTCAATCAAAAAATTACCGTGGCTTTTCAATCTCCGACAGATATGGAGAAGTAACAAGGATAAACAACTTATAGATTCAAAACATCATAGAAATACATCCATGTTCATGTACATTTAGTATTTTTATTACAAATAACTGAAATATTTATATTCTTACAGATGATACAAAATTATCTCGAAAATACCATAAGAGGAAGCAGGTGGCACAAATCAGCAAAGCTGAGAAGCACAGGGAAGATGAGGCGAACCCTATAGAAGATGACGTAGCAGCTAGAAGTAACTGGCAAATCTGCCAAGAGACTCTGTCCCGTTGATGACAAATGTTCTAGGCGTACATCAGATCTAATACTCCCTCTAATAATTCAAAAATCACTTATTTTTTCAAACCAGCAAATAAATATATGGTGGGGGTAACAAGGGTGTTCAACGTATTGATCCAAATGATGTGCCTGGTTGTTCAACTGATTCTCCAGCTAAAACAAACAAACGTATCCTTTCATATGCTGCAGGTACAACAGAATACATTTGAAGAAAAATTTTAGTTGGAAATTAAATAAAGAAAAAAAGAAGTGCGAAACACCAGGTTCAATGCACGTGAGCTTCTTTATGATTTAAAACTATACAAAGATCTCCGAGATGGAGTTGGGGACATTTTGAACAGCATAGGGAGGATGTTAGAAGTTTTTTTTTTAAGAGATCCAAGTCCGATATGAATGAAAGGTGTTTTTTTACGATTTGAACTTATATCTCCAGATCTCAGAGATCCAACAGGCCTTCCGTATATTCTTGTTCATGATTTACAGGTAGAGGATATAATTCAAGAAATTGAGAAAGTAAGAAAGTATTACAAAGTAATCAAATTTCTATTTACATTCCGATGTCACAATTTGCGTGAGGTATGTACAATGTAGTTAATCCTCGAGGGGGGAAGGGGGAAAATGCTATCAAAATTTAAGACAATGACAAGTTTTGCAAGAGTACGAATAGCATCATCAGTCAAGAACAAAAATGATGAATTGTGTTTTAGTAAAGTCATTATCAAGAGGTTATACAGAATAGGGGTTCTTTAGGTGAAGAGCATCCAAACCCCAAATCAATCCAAAAGGAGTGAAAAAGAGTGCCCAATTTTGACCGAGATGGCTAAAGATCTATATGAAAAAGGGCGGAGGTTCCTAAAGGCAAAGTCACAATCAGTCTTAACTGTCACAGATATGCACAAGTTCCAAAAATTACTGTAGTATGATTACCCAGAAAGAATTAGAGTATATGCATACAGTACACACTATAAGAACGCAATCATTTTTGATGGGGAATCAACAGAAGGGTGTCAGGGACACAGATTTTGAGCCTTTATTTTTGTACCATTATACGTGTATTTTAATGTCATTACCAGTATGACAGCTTTTGTAGGCACATCCTACTTTTGTTATGGGTGCTTGTAGGGGTATAATAACAGACAGGACCATTCATGTGAAGGCTACTGTAGTCAATGCAGAACATTTACATGCGACAGGAGGTTACTTGATTATCAAGAAACAAAAGGAATGGCAACGTTGTCGGGATTGTAGACAGCAGTTTAGAACCAAATTGTGTTTTGACAATCACAAATAGAAGACTTGTAAAAACATTTACTTGTCAAGATTGTGGAAATTTTGTAGATAAAAAAGGTTTACCGAGAGGACAAAAACAACACTGCACAACTCAATGGGTGGAAGGGGGTCATTCATGCTTAATGACACCTGCCGATTTACTGGACAGTAATGCTGAGGATCAGCGTTCGAAATTCTGGTTGTCCGGGACAACAACCTAAATTAATGCTGTGGTTGTCCGGCGGACAACCATAATTTTTCAAAGTCAAATAAAAATACTTCTTAGCATGTTTATTTATAAACTGGAACGTTCGATAAAATTGTAAATTTTTTGATTATTTTTCTTCAATTCCCTGATCGCCGTAAAAAATATGACTTTTTATCAATTTGCTGTTGAGAAAAATTAGAAGTAGGTGTCTCGTAGTTGTCTGTGAGCTTGGGAGACCTTTTTTTAAATTTGCTTGTCATTTTTGAAAAGCTACGTCAAAAAAATTTGGGGGTACCTTTTTGAGTCTGGCGCCGCGCCTGACGGACAACCAAATTTCTGACGGACAACCAAAAATTACAACGCTGAGGATACAACTGAGAAGATGGGGGACATATATAATTCAATACATATTCTATGACTTTGATTATGTCAGCAAGAAACGGGGGAACATATTATTCAATATACGTGTATATTCTATGACTTTGAATGTCAGCAAGAAATGGGGGAATATATATCATTCAATATTATATATTCTATGACTTTGAATGTCAGCAAAAAATGGGGGAACATATTATGCAATATATATTCTATGACTTTGAATGTCAGCAAGAGACGGGGGACATGTATTATTCAATACATATTCTATGACTTTGAATGTCAGCAAGAAACGGGGGAACATATATTTTATCTCGTAATACATTCGAGATTCCGTGAGAACCCATTTGCACATGCGCGAACATTGACATTTGTGCATGTGGAGCGGTAATCTGCTCAAATTTTTTCGTCATCGAAAAAATCATTTAATATTGCGTTACCTAAGTGTAACAAAAGTATCAAAACGTATCAAAAGATACCTTAGATATCATGGATAAACAAGGTCCGGTGCAATCGCCGGCGGAAGTTGCTCAGAAGCAACAAACACCGTCATCAAAAGATGGAAATAAAGCGGTCGCCTCTGAATCAAACGCAAGCCTGCCGAATTCGGCGACTATGAAAAAGATGGCAAAGACGGGCTCTAGTACTGTAATGGCTAAGTCCGTTCATTCAGCGAATATTGCAAATGGAAGTGGAAAGGTAGCGGCTAAAAAGCCCAAGAAATCTACCGAATCTTCTGCTGAAACGGCGGATTTGCGAAAGGAGTTGGCACAATTGCAAGAAACTCTGGCACTGCAACAGCAGCAGCAGATAAATTTTCAACAAAACATGATGTGCATGATGCAAATGATGCCTATGGGCATGCAAAATATGGCTGTCGAAGACTCAGAAGATGAGTATGAAGATTCAGTCAGTGGCAGTGCTAGCACTAGCCAAACAATGCAAACTTCTATCACTATTAATGATAGTACGTACATAACACGGTGAAGGCGATTCATGGCAGTTACCCTGCCGTTATAGCTGCTCTTGAGCATAATGCTTAAAAACAGTGAAAACAGTGAAGCCAAAGGACTTGGAAATAACTAAGATGAAGTCAATTCAATTTGTTGAATGTTCTCACTACTTATCTTTTTTTTTGGACATACTACATGTACCTCCGTTGACCAAACTGAGTAAGACATTCCAATCAGAGACAGTTAGTGTCGGGGTAATTGATCCCATGATTAGGAGTACAATTAATAGACATTTTGGACATCCGTAGACATGATGATGGACATTATCTTAAGAGTGCATATGACATGATTGATGGAAGTAGCAAGGGTAGTATGAAGGGTGAGTACCGCAGGGTCAAGGTAGCAGATCATGAGCAGACGCGAATGAAATTCCAACAGGAGATAATGGCGTATCTATGTATAGATACATTGATAGATAACTTGGAAGATAAGTTTAATCCATCATCTACAATGTTATGAACTGATTTTGGCCAAGGAAATAGTGCTATCGAGAAATTATGTGAAGTATTTGTTAAGGAAGTAGTCACGTGTTCAAAGCCAGAAGATGCTTGTGAAATTCGTCAAATCCCCAGTGTAATCGACCCGCAATGAATCAGAGAGGACCACCTTAAGTTCAAGTTATTCTTAAATGCTGCTTTCAAGTCTCTGACTGACGCATGCAAGGCCTACAGCAAGTTGCATTTGCAGTTTCCTGATTTCGCAATTTTGTTGCAGCTTGTCATGTCGTGTCTCGTTACATCCGTCACTTGTGAGAGAGGCTTTTCTGTGCAGAACCGACTTGCAACCAAGTTTAGAGTTTATGTGTATAATGCAAGGCCCGTCTCTTAGGGACTTTGATACAGACAAAGCTGTCAAGAAATTTTGCGGGATCAGGAAACATTATGTTAAGGATAAACCATTGCCTAAAGAAGTGTAAACCATAAAACATACAACCAAAAGGGGTATGTACATACAACACAACAATATCTAGGAAAATACTTAAGATTCTTCATTTAAATTGTTGTCAATTCTATGAGAAATCAAAATGCTAGACACGTGCGTGAAAATCTAAACACTTATGTATTATTGAGAGTCGTTTACTTGAATGGGGCGCCACTTGAGAAATATTGAGTTTATACATACTTTGATTGGTAGTGACATTCGATGAATTGACACATATTTGCTTTGGGCCAGGTTTATATTTCGTTAAAACATGAACAATTAAGGCCTATCATTAATGTAAATACATGCATGTTTTGAAGAAATACTTGCAAATATGTTTGAAGGAATACTTGTAAATATGTTTTGAAGAATGTAAATAGTTGTAAATATGTTTTGAAGATGTTTACAAATACTTGTATGTTTTGATCTGTAAATACTCAGTTTGTATTATGTTTTTAAAATGAAAATACTTGTACAAATGTAAATACTTAAAAACTTTTAATAATAATGATATTGATTCATGATACTCTTGATACTTTTGTAAATCATATTCTTGACAACATTATGTATGGATAAATAAGGTTCTGTTTATAATGTACAGCAATAAACTACACTATATTGAAAACTTTAAAAATATAATATGTTTCTTGGCATAATTAAGTGTCTTTTTGTGTAGTCTCTTAAAATTATGCAACGCGAAGCTGAGACGATAAAAATATGTTGGAGAATTTCACTATTCAAATTTAACAATTCATCCCTCCAAATTTCACTTTCACTCTTCAAAATTTGGCCTGAAGGGTGAAATACTCTTGGGGAAAAATCCACTGATAGACAATGGACAAGAACTCAAATAAAGACAGTAGCAAACTTGAATGAAGAGGATATGATGAATCAGCTTCAAGACTGTTCTGGCAAACATAAACAACGAGGAAGTTACAACTCTTGAGGTCACAGAATAGACATTTATCCGTTAAAAATGCAGAAACGAATGCAGATTCAACAATACAAAGCCAACGTAAAAGGACAGTTCCAAGCTAACACGTATGATGATATGAAAAGCTCAGCCTTGAAACTCATTCAGATGAAACTTTGGCTTTGCTTCCTTGAGACTTTTGTGGCGCACCAAAATTTGTATGTAATCACTGGTAATACATTGTACATGTATCAAAAGTCTTATCGCCAAACTCCATGGGCCGTACTACAATGTAGAATAATTTCTTCATAATTTAAATGTAAAGCTCTTTGATAAATTCTAGAAAAGCGCTATACATGTATAAGCAGCAACATTTATTTACTAGTATTTAATTCTCTAAATGACTGAACTGATCTTTCTCAAGGATATGATTTTATTATTTCTTTTAAATTACAGGACTTTCTTTCAAAGAAGGGGAATGTTGTGGTGTCATGTTATATAGTGAAAAGACTATAACTGGGAACTATAGAATATTAAACCTACTAAACATGAACCAAGCTTGAAGGAAACAAGGAAACAATTCTTACTTAAATATCATTAGCTATACTGATCTCAAACAAGTTGCTTGCTTAATGGTTTATTCAGAGTCCGACGATATCCATCAATCGATGCCCATTGACGACATGCATTCTTAACACACGTAATGCATTAGAAACAGCGTGAAAAGACTGCGCATTGATGGGCAATGATCGATGTATATCGCCAGGCTCTGAATAAATCGTAAGTGAGCTACAGAGGCAGCTCCCTGCACTTTCATCAAGAGGAAGCAGAGTCAACATGTGTCGATGGACACCATGTTATTGTTCAAATTTTCTCTATCAGTCAACAAAACTAAATTCAGAGCGCTCACTGGAGTCACGGCCAGGTGATCTTGTTCACAGTGTTTCACATTGCTCTTTTATATTTTGTATAGACTTGTCCTCAAAATAAAAACAAATGTCTGTCCTCAACAACTTAGTGGTTTCCTGTGCATTACACCCCGCATCACTAAGGAATGATTCAACAAATTTAAAATTAAGGATGATCATATTAAACTATTTATCTTGGAGCAATAACAATTTTGCAATCTTGGTGATAGGTAACCAAAGAGTACATTGCTTGATTAAGAAAATGAAAGCATGATATTTTTGGAGGAGCTTTGATCAATTTGGTGAACTAACTTGGCACTAATTAAGTTTGGTAAATTACATTGTTGGACCAATTCTTTAAGGTTTGATGCTTGGAAACAATTAATTGATAATGGCAAAGCAAAAACTTTTTTAAAAAAGTAGCATTTTGCTGCAGATTCTGTGGAATATTATATGAATATCGATGTCTGTTAAATTGAGAAAAATTAAAATTTAATTCTTTATAAAAACAGTTTTCAAGTGTTCCCGAGCGAGAATAAAATTGGATGCAGAGTTGTTGATTTGTGATGAACAACTCTATAGCGTGTTTGTATACCTAAATAGCTATACCTCTCAATATGAGTGCTACCCTCTGGAAACATTATGACAGAACTCGATTTCCCTACTTGAAAAAAGAAATATTGAGATGTAATTAAAGCCGTAAACACAGTTCTTCTTGGAATTTCAAAATCTCAACCCAACTGCACTTTATATTAGATTAACATGATACAGTTACACTGGCTGTAGCCTTGTTGCTTTGCTGATGTATCAGCTTATTGAAGGCAATAGCTGTGATAACCATGAGATATATATGATATAAATTACAAAATGTCAGTAGTGTTAAACCAACATTGCAATAAATGGACATGCAAACACTACATAATTAGTAACACTGACTGATAGAGATCTGCTTTACTGTAACACCAGTGTCTTGCAATGTATATTGATAAAACATGGAATTCCGTCTACGTATACGTTTAAGTCGAATGACCTTAAAAACAAGTTATCCCCTGAATTGAAATCCCCAACATACATACACTTTTCGTCACTCATTCACTTCTTCCACATTTCTCGTAGTGCTGGATAGATCCTTACCAATCCTACCTCATATCCTTGTTTTTACACACTTTGTTTCCTCCATCCAAGTCTCTTTGTTCCCTCCATCCTAGTGTCTTCAGTGATGTATGTACATGTATTTTACATTTTAAGTGTTCATCCTACTGCACTTTGTATCCAGAGTTCCAAATTTTCATCTCAAAGAGTAAAACAGCACTAGATACACTGTTTGTGAATGAGTCCATCATGCGTATTCTCAGTCAGCTCCCAGAGTGTAATCGTCACACATACAGCAACCTCTTTGCTTTCTTCTGCAATATGGCTTCTGAAAAGTGGAAGTGAATGGAATGAAGTGAAAATTACCATAGCAATGGATACCGATTTTCATGTATTCACAAGTCTACTGATATAAAAGTTAGTCATCAATAGTAACTGCATATCATATTTTTTGAGGACATTGTTTTAAAAACAGGGGTGTTTGTTTTGATCTGAGGTTCTTATTTAAAACAAAACTGACACAAGACATTTTTTTTCTCGTCGCATAACAAGAAATATTTCAACTCCAGTCAAGAATCTTGCTCACTCAGTGACTAGCAGTGATGTGTTACTGACTGACAACCTTTAATGACTTGGTTAATGTCATCTCTCCAAGGTTGCGTTGAGGAACAATCCTGATAAATCTGATACAGAATGTGTTATTAAATGCAAATGAAAATAAATGCAGGTGATTTATAGTGCACTACGCCTCCCCTGACTTGTAATTCCATGCAGCCTCAGCCCACTTAACAGAGCACATACAATTAGTTCTAATCATTGGGTTAAATCAAAAGGGACCCTTGCTTGAGCAATTCACACCCTCATTGAATATACAGATTTAGCACACTCAGCTCCAGCTGGACACAAATGCGAAACGGTCAATACATTTCCATTTAAGCTTTCATTATACAGGGTAGCTTCTTCAGTGGCTAAGCACTGCTATTCTAGAAGGCCCTGTTACAATTTCAATACAAATAATACCATAATTTATCATTTACAAATATTTACAAGAAATAGTATAAAAATAATA
>JXSR01S075113.1:47044-58365 GCA_000969725.1 Ophiothrix spiculata | reverse complement strand
TAAGTATAAGTAATGCTCACTGTGTAATTAACAAATCTTCTTAGTTCTGAAAGTAACAGATTTGCATTAGCTTGTTTTACAGATCAAAATTGTTTAGCATGTTGTGACAACTTGTATGTATACGAAGTATAGCAGAATCGGTACATTTCCTTCTGCAATGTTCTGGGCTTTGTATCTAACTCCAGTCTCAATTTTAAATATGTTGGTATAATTCGCTGCATTTTCCACATTTAAAAGATGATGACAAATAAACTGTATCTATAGTTGTCAAGATAAAGTAAGATAATAAAACCCCAAAATGTTACTTCTATCTGAAAATAGAATTATCGTTTCTGATGTCTATAAAATAAGTGGTTTGTGCTCAAAACAAATATAACCATGAATAATACTGGATATAATGCTAGAGAAACCACAAAAACCCTAACTTGTAAGAAACTTGTAACATGCCATTTTAAAGAGATTGCCCATCAAAAACAATGACAAATGACAGTTCAAAAAACGAATGATGCAAAATACAAAAGATGAAATATGAACGTGAAAGTTTAAAATTGTCGTTTAAGACACAACGATATTTGTTGCTCTATTTTATTTTTACCCCGAACGACCTTTTTCGCATTTCCCGGACCGAATGTAAACTTTCCCCGACCTGAGTACATTTTCCCCGACCCGGTTAACCCCTGTAATATTTTTCCCGGACTGGCCCCAACCTGAAATTAGCTTAAAA
Source organism: Ophiothrix spiculata (assembly GCA_000969725.1). Lineage (NCBI taxonomy): Eukaryota > Metazoa > Echinodermata > Ophiuroidea > Amphilepidida > Ophiotrichidae > Ophiothrix > Ophiothrix spiculata. The sequence goes on along the minus strand of JXSR01S075113.1, from coordinate 57,641 downwards.
AAACCCTTTACCCGGTTTCGGCCCGGTCCGGTCCGGGAAATTTGGGGTTTCGGGTTTCCCTGGAGGGCCTTAATTCAAACCCCAACCTCTTCCCCAGCTATGGCAAGCCTCCAAGTATGGCCTGTCTCTGGAACACTTACATGCCCACATGTATCCCCCGGCCATGACATATTTCAATTTAAGCGAATTGCTTGGGTTTTCTTGTTGGATTTTGTTTGATAGAGGTGGGTAACATTTTCCAGTCTAATTTTATCATTACTGTAAACGCCAATATTTTCGCGCACGGCCAATTTTTGACCATTTCGGGCATTTTTATTTTCGCGCACGTGGACATTGGGCTAGTATGAATTTCCTTTGCAACAAATACACATTAATTTCCGCGGTACATTTATTTTCGCGCTTTTTTCATTTTACGCGAAAAGCGCGAAAATAAATGTAGCGTGAAAAATACCACTTATACAGTATTATATAATTGATTCAATAATTTCAAAACATAATGGGCAAAGACACCTTTGTGTATTGATTCAACTTCTCTCCTTTTACCTATTTCAGTTTAGTGATATGATGAATTGGATGGATATAACCAACAATTAGGGTCTCCATGGCAACAATGAGAAGCATCACTAGGGCTTCTTTACCATCCCATCCAAATGTTCAAGTGCTTGAAACATTCCAAGCATCATATACCAAACCTGTGCTCCAAGCGACCTCTATCCAACAAAGCATTGTCATCTTTGAACCCTCTGTTAGACATTCAATCATTTACACAAGTAAAAATTTTACCAGAAAAAGAGCAAATATTTGCACCAACTAAAGAAGAAGTATCTGAAGCTGAGAAATTGTACATCCCCAAGGACAAGCATGAGATCAAATTTTTGCAAGGTGCCTACTATCCAGATCAAGCACCAAAGTATCACCTACCAGAGGTAAGACAATTTCATTGTATGAATTAATTTTTTTTTATCTGTGTGGCTGCCATGTTTATAAGAGATTGAATTTGGTTGCATATGGGCATTTTTATTTCATAAGGCTACAAACAATTTCACATGGATTTACTGAATCCAAAATAGTTTCTGCTAGCTGTGTAGCCTATTCAGTAATAAATCGAAACCAGTAAGTATTGTTGCAAATAGTTTTAATGAAATCTTAACTTTTTTATTTTAAGTCCTTTTCTATCCCATGAATCATAATAGGCTGTTAAGATTCTTGCTTCAGTGTCGCTTGCGGATTGTTGAATTGTCCATCCTGGCCTCAATGTCGCTGGCAGATTGTTGAACTCTTCACCAGTCTCAGTATCGCTGGCAAATTGTTATATTTTTTCAGCTTGCACCAGTGTTGCTGGTGGATTGTTGAAACATCCAGCCAGCTTCGGAGGCGCAATAAGAAGAATCTCTTGTTTTTTCCCCCTACGATAAAATTGTCAAAATTTCAGATATTATTTTCCATTTTTTTCTGTAAAAGGTGGAATTTGCTTCTAAGGTAAGTTATATAGGTTAGATATAGGGTTTAGGGTTAGCAATAGGTTTAGAAATTTTGAGCGATAGAGTTTTGGTTAAATTTTAGGGTCAGCTTACCGAAATTTTACAAATTTTGATCTACATGGTGATATAATAATTGAATGCACTTGATATTCACAACAAGATAGTAGCTGAAGTTGAGAATCATCAATTTATGCTAAATGTAAATTGAAACATGGTGTGGAGGTCAATAAACTTGTGAGAGGCTTTTATTCTGGCCCCACCTTAAGACAAATATATAATGTGAAAATTGATGTCAAAGACATTCCGGCACAAAACTATACAAAACATGGAAGACAAGACAAGACAAGATGCATAAATAAACAGACAAGGAATGCTTGTTAATCTGAAGGACTGTTTGAGAAAGCAACATTTTCGGGATGTGCACTGAGATTAATAACAGGAAAATAATTCTTAAGTTAGCACTTTTTGTGTTTGACCACCCCATTGATTAGTAATAATAATTTGGCTTTAATGTTTGAGGTCATTTTTGTTCACTAAAGCATATTTTTTGACATTTTTTGATTGCAGGTAGCATTTATTGGGCGTAGTAATGTTGGTAAATCTTCACTTCTTTCAACAATATTGTCAAATGTATCTGACTTACAGTTCCGAGTTTCCAAGAACCCAGTAAGTCTAGTCTTGCTTCATTGTAGGCAGTATAAATATTTATTATTGGACAATTTAAACAAAAAAAGCAGGTTTGGGTCATTTTGTCCCTATTTTCAGCTTTTTTTATCGCATGACTCTCACACCCCTGAATACCATCACTGGTTGTGTAAGTTGAGCCCAATCCGATTTGGTAAACTTTTTTCAAACTTTTTGAGATTTTAAAACCAAAATTGTCACAAATCATAGAAAAATAAAAAGTTTTCAAAGAAAATATTGATTTTTTATGAGCTAAGAGTCCCTCAATTTCATCGAGGCAACATCGCTCAATATGCAGTCTTTATACACACACTACGTGAAGTGTGCTTTAAAATTTCAAGACTGTGTATTAAACAATGTTGCAGTTATGAAATTGCTGGACTCTGAATGCACCATCAGATGCCACCTGTTTCAAATAGACAAAAATGTTCAATGGATGTTTCCCATTTTATCATATATATAGGGATTTTGCAAGTAGACAACATTTCCAGTGTGTATCTATCATTGTCAGTATACTCTTCATTAGAAGTACCATATACCAATTATTACAGACAAGTACAGGTGTATGGTGCTTAAAAGCTCCTTAGGCTTGGCCTCCAAAGACATTAGCTCGCCCGGGTGACATCCGCTCACCCAACAAGAAAACTTTGCTCCAAAGTGGAGCGACATTCGCTTAACAAATTTCACGACATTCGCTACACTTCGGATCGAATTGGAGCGAAGATTGCTCCGAATATTCTTGTGATTGCTTATTCAGTATCATAGCACTACATTATGCACAAGTGACATTCGCTATTATCAATTGAAACAATGCTCGCGCAATGAGAGCGACATTCACTCTCCGTTTTAGCGAATATCAAGAGCAAATGTCATTCGGCCGAGCGAATGTCTTTGGACGCCAAGCCTTAGGTCAAGTAACAAAAATAACCAGTTGATCGTCCGAACTTTTCTAAAAGTAGATGAGGGAGGCCCTTATTATTTGTTATTTTTTCCAAGATGGTCGCCATGTTTAAGATGGCCACCGTAACATTTTTGAAGATGATATTATGGTATTTTTTTAGGTTATGAAGGTGCAATGAGGATCCTGTCCACTTGCCAGTAGTAGTGCAAACAAAACTGATAAAAATAAATTGCATATTATACAGAAAAGAGCCTTACGGGCTATTAGCCAAAGTGAATATAGGAGCCCATCTAACCCACTTTTTATCAAATACAATCAACTTAAAGTTTTGGATCTTTGTAAAATGCACATTGGTACATTCATGTATAAATATAGTCATGGCTTATTACCCGATTCATTTAATAATATCTTTAAGACTAATGCAAATAACCATAATTATGACACTAGAAATGCTAATAATTTTGAATTTCCTAAAAGTAAACTTGAATTTAGTAACAAATCAATTTCATACCAAGGAGTTAAGATCTGGAATAACATACCAAAGAAAATTAAAACTAGTGATAATATTAAATCGTTTAAATATTCTTACAAGAAATCTCTTATATCAGATTACACAACTATGGAAAAGGATTTATAGAATATGTAAATATATTTTCATACAACTACATTGATGATCAATTGATTGATGAAGTAGCTTAATGTAACATTCCATCCTTTCTCTTGTGAGGATGGCATACATACATGTAAATGATCACAATGAAATAATCATATTGAAACATTCTGTCCTTTCTTTCGACTCTGTGGCCATCGCATTGTGGAATTGAGAGGACAGGATGCTGAATTTATGATTTCTTGTAAAACTATCATGTGTAATTTATATAGATATTTTGGAGTCTGGGACCCGACAGGCTTAATGCTTATTTCCCAGTCCTCCTCCACGATGTTGAATATACAGTTGATTGTACTATTTTTTAATATGTTGTTACTGTAATTTTGCATGTGGAAGAAATAAATTCTTATGTCTTCTTATGCCAATACAAATTAAAAAGTGTTTTGTTGATTTTTTTGTTTTTGTTTTGGGAACTTTTATAAAAATAACAAATAATAAAAAATTGGTGCGGCGTTAAAAATCGGGAGAGGTAGGGGACGATCAACTGGTTATTTTGGTTACTTGGCCTTATTAGAATTGAGACCTTTGATTCCAATCACAATTATCCAATCACAAAAATAGCTAGACAGCATAATTTTACTATTGTGCTCTTTGCAGCCCAAACAGCTGCATGCAGATTCGTCAACACGATCCTTGAACTGCAATCCTGTGGTTGCAAGGGACAAAGCCAAAGATGCTATAATAACTATTTTGATGTATTTCTCCCAAAGGTCTTGTGTAAATGTCAAGTTATCATCATTGCCCTCAATTATTTACCCAATTTACACTTCGCAAAAATTCATAATCAATTTAACTGAAGTCGACATCGATTCAGTTTTATTGACTAGTGTAAACAGGTTTAGTTCATGTTAGGTCCATTGCAAAAAATCAAATTTAGAAAATGACTTTTATTATCACATTTTGAAACGAAATTGCTTTGGTTGTAATCGATTTGCATTTTTTACTGCTGTAAATAGACATCATCATCGATTTCAATTTCACTATGTGTGAGATTGATCTCGGGATGTAGTAGGGTGTCAATAGCCATATGCAGAATCAGTGTAAATAAGTACATATCAAATTAATTTGTAGTCAAAATTAAAATATTAAAATTAGATGACAACTTTTTACATGTGTAAAGGGCCGGGTTATTGTTGTAATTAACATTATTCTCTCTCTGTCTCTCCAGGGCCACACCAAACTGCTATTGTTTTATCAATGTGGTAGTGCCTTCTCCCTCGTAGACATGCCTGGTTATGGGTTCAATCAACCAAAAAACTTTGTCACATCAGCAGAGGGATTCATAAGCTCTAGGAATAAGTAAGTCATACAATCCCTCCGTCCATCCCTCCCTACCTCCCTCAAACCCGGGGGGTGGGAGGGGGGGGGGTACTCAAGTTTGGTTTTGGTAGGGGTGTGCCGCTGGGAAATTTGAAGTACCACCCATGCATATACCAATTTTCAAGAAAAAGGGACCCATCCATATACCAAATTTTGAGTCGAAAGTTGTGCAAAAATTGAAAATTTCTCCGAAAATTTACTCAAATTTTGCGCAAATTTTTTGATTTTTGTTTGAAATTTAGAAAAAATGGCGCAAATTTTAGAAAATTTTGAAAAACAGACCCATCAAAATACCACATTTTGCAAAGAAAAAGGACCCATTGGTATACAAGACAGCCTGATTTTGCTACCCAAGTTTGGGGCACATCCCTGTGATCACTTTTGTACTAAGAGCCCCCCCCCCCGGGCCCTCAAATTCCTCCCTCCCTTCCTCCCTCCAATCCCTCCTTCCCTCCAATCCCTTCCTTCCAGGATCATACCAAACAGTTGTTGTTAGTGCCTTCTCCCTTGTAGACATGCCTGGGTATGGTTTGAAGTTTCCAATGTGTGAGTCCAGAAGGCTATATTGCAGAGCATTACATTGGTCAAAACGACAAGTAATAAAAGCATGAAAAGGTTGTTCAGTGGCTGTTTAGTTAAAGAAATTCCTTATACGCTCAATAAAGGGCATGAGAGGCTGAGCGACAAATATTATTAATTTATGCATCCATTCCAAGATCATGTTCAATAATAAATTCTGTGCGCTTTTAACAGGTTGTATAGATATATTGGCAATTTCAACAGATGATAAAAGAGAAGGCTGCCTAAAGCGAGATGATACATATATTATATTATATCATGATTGCAGTGATTGTGAGCCGTGCAAAAATTATTTGCCATTGCACGGCATGAAACAAACCAATGTGATATCATGATATAAAACAAATATTGAATGCCTATGCACGTGCAATAGTATACAAATATTGACTGCTTTGAGGGGCATGGTTTAAATTATTTTCCCGAGGGGATCTCAAAACCATGAATATGCCCGAAGCGAAGCTGAGGGCATATTCATGGTTTTTAGATCACCGAGGGGAAATAATTTAATCATGCCCCGAACAAGAAGCAGTCAATATTCGTTTTATATACCGAATATATAGATTTTCGTCATCTGGTTGGTTAAAAGAACCGATAATGATTTACGATATTTCTTGTTTCAATGCTGACCGCGCCGTATTGTGCGGGCCTAGTGAAAAATATGCCCCGGGCCTAGTAAAATCCATGCCCTCACTTTTAACCAATCAGAGGACAGGAATCTATATATGAGGTATATAATACAAAATATATCATTTGGTCAAATTTGGACTGATCCATTTCACTCGGCTCAATATTTGTATAATATACTCTATAAACTTTGAAGTATGCAACAAGCAATCAGACTCTGTTATATGAGATCCATAGCATATCCCTTGTAGTCTATAACATTGTGAACTGATGTTCTTGTATTGTGCAAGAGTCTAACAATCATTGATTAGGATTGATTATGAGTGACAAACAATGGGACAAAGTACACGAGAGTGTGGATGTAGATTCCTAGGATGTATACCCATGTATGTGCGCCTCCCTCGCACACTGCGAGTGCGTATGCATTGACAAGCGTTAGAAAGATGGATATAAGTTGAGGCTGGGGTAGACCTTCAAATGGCATAAACCGTTTTTGTACTCTAACTTTCAAACTAATTGCATAAACTGTATAAAAGTATACATTTTTAGAACCAGATTTTTATCTTGAACATGATGATGATATTAGTTTTTGACCAAAAATGTCAATTTTGGCAAAAAAATGCCAAAAACCATATTTTTTGCCCAAAAATTTCTGGAAAGCCTAACTAAAAGTTGCATTCGTGAAATTTTGAACTTTTTTGCTTTTTGGAATTTAGAAACAAATGTCTAGGAACTGTTTTCTCAAATTTTTGATTTTGATTTTATTTTTTGAAAAATTGTCAAAAATAGGCCAAAAATTGCCATTTTGGTGGCAGCGGTGGGATTTTTGGCATTTTTTGACCTATTTTTCAAAAAATAAGATAAAAATCAAAAATTTGAGAAATCCGTTCCTAGACATTTGTTTCTAAATTCCAAAAAGCAAAAAAGTTCAAAATTTCACCAATGCAAATTTTAGTTAGGCTTTCCAGAAATGTTGGGGCAAAAAATATGGTTTTGGGCATTTTTTGCAAAAATTGACATTTTTGGTCAAAAACTAATATCATCATCATGTTCAGGATAAAAATCCGCTTCTAAAAATGTATACATTTATATAGTTTATGCAATTAGTTTGAAAGTTAAGAGTACAAAAACGGTTTATGCCATTTGAAGGTCTACCCCAGCCTTAATTTGTGCAATTTTAATTCAGTGATAAATCATCTTGATATTTGGACTTACTATATAGCATATATTTTCTTTTGTCTTTCCAGTCTCCGTCTTACTTTCTTGTTAGTGGACAGCAATGTTGGGCTGCAACCTATGGACTACGTTGCCATAGAGATGCTGGAAGAATTTGCCAAACCATACACAGTAAGTGCATATGTGCAAGGGGAAGAGTTGATTAAATTATCAAGTGAGTGCAAGAAAGTCATATCAGCAATAGCTGCCATTTTTCATAAATTTAGATTACACATTGTATAGTGTCCAGTCTTGGATCAGTGACCCATGAAATGGTTCTTCAGGTGTCATTGTCGCCTGAAGAAAAGAATTCAAGGACAGGTCAAATTGAAATCACATAGTTTACACCCTTTTCAGTATAGCATGCAACAAAATGGTCTATTTTTTCAGTCAAGTGCCATCAGTTCATACTCAATTATTATCTTTTTTCGAAATTGTAACAAAAAGTTCAAAAATTGTGCGCACTTCGTGCGCTCACATCAAAAATCATAATAATTTAGCACTGAAATTGCAAAATTTGCTCAAAAAAAAGGAAAAATTTACTCCTATAAAAAAAAACCAGACCAAAAACATCATTTTTACATAAAAAGCTATATGGTAAAAAAATGTGTCTACTCATTTGGGGAGTTCCCCTTCCCACTCTTCAAAAAATCTTTGCCCCTCCTTGCCCCCCCCCCCCCTTGATGATATTGTCTGGCTATGCCACTGAATCAGTCAAAGATGCTTAAAGTGGTAGATATATTAATTCCTGAATCTATTGTAAACTGGATTCAGATTCAGAAATTGTGCAGAATGTGCTGAAAATATCCAGAGTTTTCAGAATGCTTTGCATAGATGGCCTTCATGCAATATTTCTGTAATTGGCACCATACAGGGGAGAAATCAGACTTTCCACTATTTTTATTCCGGCATGGAGACAAAGTTATTGAGGGTATTCAGGATTTTGCAGATGATGCATTACATCTTGTCATAATGTGCAAATATTGAAAACACGCACACACGTTTTGTATGTAAGTTTGCGCACCATTCGCGTTAAGTAATATTTGAAGAGCTTGTCTCTACACGCAACCAATGTTAACAGCTCGGAGTTGATTTTGGGCGGGAACCAAGTGGACTAGAATATCCTATACCCAGTATCTCCCCTGTAAATCTATGGTTGGCAAGTGCGTCAGTCTCAAGTAGACAGGCTGACAGTTACAGCTCATTCAAAAACGGGCCTACCACACAATTTGCCGAAGCATTGAAAATTCTTACGCTCTGCTCCTTGGTGGAAGAAGAAGGAGCAACTCCTTCAAGATTTTGGTGAAATGCTTCTCAAATCTAAGTGTCGATCACGCTTCAATGCTTCCCCATCCAAAAAATGCTAGACATGGAAGAAATCTCAAGAGTGGCACCAACTGGATCTACCATGGTGGAAACAACTCGTCAGGAAGGTTGCCATTCCGACTATTGTTGACCGTTTGAATAATCTTTCATTGTGTAAGTTTTTATTCTTGCATGCAATTTTACATATATTTTGATGTATTGCAGGTTTTTTTTCAGTCCTTGACTGCATTTGTGTTTTTATACCACAATTCTGTCGGACGCAGTTGTTGAATTTGACGTACTCATTCATTGTTACTGGCATGAAACTTACTGTGCAATGTCTATGGAGTGAACCAATATTTCCAAAATATTTTATGTTTCTGCTATGATTCATTAAATTTGTCTTGCAATAAAGTTAAAGGACACATTTATGCACAATATATCAAAGAAAGGGCCTGAAACAAAAAAATAATTTAGCTGCAAAGATAAACTTTGTAGACTTTGTCATTCACCTCCACTGGAAAGTTTCATTCCAGGGAGTAACGTGGAACAGCCTCAGTTGACCAATCAGAAGACAGTATTCTAGTCTGTGAAATCAGTGCATCCAACAAAATAGATAATTATAAACCTATCAATATGTGTGCTTATTATGGATGCTTTTAATTATCTTTCGATTGGCTTATATTATAGATAGTCCTGACAAAAGCAGATAAAGCCAGTCGCCGTGCTTTATTGAGCTCCGTGGTGTCGGTTGTGTCAACCATACGAGAGAAGACGCAGTGTTGCCTACCTCAACCTCTTCTAGTCAGGTATGTGCGGTAATGTCCCCATGTGAAGGCAAAACGTTGTACATGTTGTACAATGCATTACACACCACATATTGTCCTGTGAGTGCAAGAAAGCCATATCTGCAATAGCTGTTATTTGTCATTAATTTGGATTGCACACTCTTTAATCTCCAGTATTGGGTCAGTGGCTCTTGAAATGTCACCTGAAGAGCCATTTAAAGAGCCACTGACATATGTCAGAGAAATTTTTGGGGATTTTTCACATTCTAGTGACTGGGTGTCAAATAAATATAACTTAAAGCAGCCATTGCAGATACGACTTTCTTGCACTCACGATATACTACACGGGGCCATCTTGGGTGAGTGGCACTTGAAATGGTACTTCAGGTGACATTAGTGACCAGTGTTTGATGAGTGACTTTTTAAATCAGTGCTTCTCAACTATAGTAAATTTATCACATCTCCGGACGTCCAAGTCATCGATTTGAACGTACCATTGTCCAGGAAAGGAGATGAATTTTAAACCCAATAATAATTTCAGCCAGCCAGAAAAAAAATGGTTTGTTTAGCATATATCCAAACGTACGTTTTTTTCCCCTCTGAATAATAATAAAACATATGTACTAGTATCAGTAGGCCGTAAAATACAAATAATAAACAGAAATCTACTGGATGATTGTAAGTTGCAAATTGCTTTTTGCTATTAAATGCCCTACTAATAATTTAAGGGGCCTGTTAAGGCTTTTTTCATAGATGTTTTTTGCTCTGTAACTCAGCAATGGATAATTAGATTCAAATAAAAGTATACATTTCTAGAAGCGGATTTGCATACTGAACATGATGGTCAAAATGCGTAATTTATCGCCAAAAATTGGTCCAAAAAATGTGAAAAATCCCACTCCTGACACCATTTTTGGCTAAATTGCCACATTGTGACCTATTTTTGGCAATATTTCAAAAAATAAGATAAAAATCAAAAATTTGAGAAATGCGTTCCTAGATATTGCTTTCTAGATTCTAAAAAGTAAAA
>JXSR01S075113.1:13614-27072 GCA_000969725.1 Ophiothrix spiculata | reverse complement strand
TAATTACTTTTATTATACAAGTATAATTATTTTACATATCTTAAATAATATTGTACCCGTTAGATTTATTTTATACAGACAGTACTGAGACGTATGAAATATTGTCATCAATGTTTTTATGTTTAATGTGTCTTGATATATATTTATATATTTTTTTTCTCATCTTGTAACCCTATTATGGGTGCCATCTGCCACACGCTTTGCGTTTTTGATGGCATCCACATCTCTGTATAGACTTATGTAGTATAATTTTAAACTGTATCATTATAAATTATCATTGTCTATTATGTGAGATGAAAACAAATAAAGATTGATTGAGATTGATTGAATATTGGAATATTTTGGTAATGATAATTTGGCAACTCCTAAAAAATACCAATGGGACTTTACACGCGTGTACATTAATTTCACGAACATTTTCGTAAAATATAGGGGTGGGACTTTACCCGAAGGTGGGATTTTACACGCATCAGTATGGTATTCATAAAGGATATTGTCTGTCTTCATCCCTGCTATCCTCTTTGCTCTCCCTCTTGGCTTTCTTCTCTTCCTTAGCTTCTCTCCTTTCCTCCCTACTTTCTTTTCTCTCAGCTTTGGCTTCATCTTTTTCCTTCTTTTCTTTTCGATCTTCTCTTTTCTCCTGTAAAAATACAATATGTTTTGGTTAAATATTTTGATTAAAAAGCATCTACATCAATACAACAAAGTAAAACATAAGATAATGCAACAACCTGTTAGTAATTTGACTGTAGGTCCATAGACGTTCCTGTTTTTACTTGAGTCATGTCAGAATATTTCGCCTTGCCATATAATTGTCAACAAAGCGATAATATGCTGCCGTCATTGGCTTAAACGGATCAATACCCTCGGTGCAAGGGTTGGGGTTGGGATTGGGGTTAGTATAGCCTTGTTCAAGGCTTGATTGGGCACCCCTCCCTCCTTCATGATTAAAGTTCAAGTGTAAACAATATAGGCCTATAGATATTAATATATGTCCATATTAATTGATTTTCAACTATTCCTGCTGATAATCAAGGGTGTATGTGATAGACAAATAATTTCCAAAAATATCGAATATTCTAATAGTACTAGGATAGCCACAGGCTCAGCTAGATACCCACACAGAGATTTTGCTTCATCAGGCCATATGTTAATATTACACAAATCCTGTTTTTCCATCCAGCCTTGTAAAGTAGCAAATTAATCTACCACCACTGGTGGTGGTGACCAATCACAACACAGTATTGGTCAGATACCTTGGGTCACTGCTACACACATGCACATGGCCAAGTGTAAGCTGAATATAAGAAACAGGACTGCTCCATTTTGCTTTGGGTATGAAGCTTTTTGAATGCAGAAATAATAAGCAAACTTCAATCTAATTTTACCAAGGTGACATTTTTATTGATTTAGATATTTATTTTGTAGCAATTAATACTTTTCTAACTTTCTGCTTCCCCTTCTTATTTAGTAAATAAAGTTTAAAATAACGTTTTAAGTTTTTTAAAACCCGTGTCTTAAAAGTGGAACAGGCAGTGGATATTTCTTGATAAACAGTGAACTTGATACACTCTCAATTGCCACATGGTATTATGTAATGTCGTTAGCTACCTTACAAGTCCTTAGGGCGGACTTAACAATATCCTTGCACATGTTCAAAACTGTGATATTTTTAGATTTTTCCATTGGAAGTGATAATGTGCTATTTTCTGGTGGGTTTTGAAGTGTCAAGCACCATGCATTTAAGGGCAATTGTGAAGATGAAAAATTGTGGTAGGTTTACTGTGGCATAGGCCTATATTCTCTAAGGGATATTACCAGTGACATTTATCATGTAAAGCTTAGGTTCCATACATACTTTGCTTGGGGAATTCATAATTATAAAGTGAATATTAGCTTTTACGGTGCAGAACCTTGACTATTTATTTTTGTTTTAGTTTGTTTTGTTTGGGCAAATCTTTATTTGCAATTTAAGATGTATGCCTGTTTACAGAATAAAGAGTGTAATAAGACATATATCCCAGAGATTTTACTACCTAAGCACTTGAGGCAAGTCTAGGGTTAGTATCCACCTCACCTACCTTTTTACTCAGTCTTTCACCATTGAGGGAATTATCACCAGAGCCCTTCTTAGATTTCTTTTCTTCCTTCAAACTAGGGGATTTTGAGGATTAGGGTTTGGGTTTGGGTTGTGGTCGGGGTAAGGGTTAAGGTTAATAGCAACCTCACCTACCTTTTTACTCAGTCTTTCACCATTGAGGGTATTATCACCAGAGCCCTTCTTCGATTTCTTGTCTTCCTTCAAACTAGGGGATTTTGAGGAGCGATGATGTGAACCTGCGAGTCAAAACACATAGAATTACAGGTCAGTTATCACATTGCAATTGTCATCTGGTCACTAGATTTGTCTATGATGAGCCACTGGTGGTACAAGATGGTTCACTAACCAGATGTCTTGCCTGCTTTAACTACCCCTTCTTTTCAAGACAATAGATCCAATCCTCTACAAAAATGTGCATCACCACTTGAAGTATGGCTTACTAACACAAATACTATTAACCCTTTGAACCCGACGAGCCGCATGTGTACATGTACCGTATACCCCATGAGCCGGTTTATCAGCTTTTAGGTCATATGTGAGGATCTTGATGTGTCTGTCAACAGGCATGAGTAGTTATAATTTTTAATGGTCTTATTTATATCAGAAGACATCAATGAAGCATTTAACCCATGGTTGATGAGTCATTTTGATCACAATTGTAAACAAATATGACTTCGCCCATAGACTACAACGTAAATGTTGAATATGTTGGTCGCCATAAACAGTATTATTTTGTGAATGCTGGTTAGTGGAACAATTCAGACTACTGTAAAATTAAAAAGTAAATCTAGGGAAATCCAAATCACTGTGGCCCATATTCCAGAAAGGAGTCTAGCTAAACTATTGTTTATCTGAACATCAACTGTCCAGGAATGATATGCACTGTTGCTGCTTTTCAAGGGGAACAGTTCAATGAGTCATGCTGTTGAGACGAATTAAAACAGTAGTTTAGTTAAACACCTTTCTGGAATATGGGCCTGTATGTTTAGGAGTTATATTGTGTTTTTCAACTTCCGGGTTGGCCCGGGTCAGCAGTACAGATACATGAGGAATGACCAGGGTTCCAAAGATTAAGGTTCTTGAACAAGTCCCTTCAGATGTATTTGTTCTTGAACAAGTCCCAAAAAATGTATTCATTCTTTAACAAGTCCCAACAAATGTATTCATTCTTGAGAAAGTCCATTCAAATGTAGTAGTTCTTGAACAACTCCCTTCAAATGTATTTGTTCTTGAACAAGTCCCTTCAAATGTATTCGTTCTTGAACAAGTCCCTTCAAATGCATTCGTTCTTGAACAAGTCCCTTCATTCGTGAACAAGTCCCTTCAAATGTATTCGTTCTTGAACAAGTCCCTTCAAATGTATTCGTTCTTGAACAAGTCCCTTCAAATGTATTCAATCTTGAACAAGTCCCTTCAAATGTATTTGTTCTTGAACAAAGTCCCTTCAAATGTATTTGTTCTTGAACAAGTCCCTTCAAATGTATTCCTTCTTGAACAAGTCCCTTCAAATGTATTTGTTCTTGAACAAAGTCCCTTCAAATGTATTTGTTCTTGAACAAGTCCCTTCAAATGTATTCGTTCTAGAAAAAATCCCTTCATTCTTGAACAAATCCCTTAAAATGTATTTGATCTTGAAAAGTCCCTTCAAATGTATTCATTCTTGAACAAATTAAGTCCCTTCATTCTTGGACAAGTCCCTTCAAATGTATTCATTCTTGAACAAGTCCCTTCAGAAATGAATTCCATATGAAATTTGACTTCAATGTGACCTTTAACTTTATCAATAAATAAATAAGTCTTATTAAGAACTCAAAATGAAATCCATCAAAGTAGCCCGAAGACAAAACTAGCAACTTACTTCCACCTTCATCCTCTCTTCGCCTCTTTGTTTCATGAAGTGGGTCCTTCTCCCCTTCTGAATGTTCTCGTTTCTTGTCGCTTTTCTTTTCTTTACTCCTGCTCCTTTCCCGATCTCTTTCCACGCTAGCACTTCTTCTTTCCTTTGTTCTCTCTTGACTCTGCAAAGATTATCAAATCTTATTTAGTGGTTATCCACACATGAATTTTACCCACAGAAAAGTTCACGCAGATCATTATGAGAATGGAAACATCCCCTTCTTACTTATCCCAAATGCAAAACATACCATTATTATACTTAAACTACCTACTTTATTAAAACAGAAATATTCTTTCTTGTGAAATTGTCGTCAAATATGATTCTATACATTTTGATTATTGCCTTTTTAATGATTAAGGGAGGCAAGTAGATTTATGCCGAGAAGCATCTCCCCATGCAATGAGGTGATCTTTCTCCTGGTGCTGTCATGGTTGCTTGGATTTCCCATAGGGTGCTTCTTTCCCTCCTTGAAACGGGCCAACTGCTTTAAAATAGGAGGTGACCTGCTGTATTACAAATTGTTAGCATTACATTGTCCTGTTTTCAATTTTTGTGTTTTGCTGTTAAAGCCCTGATATGCATTTGACATTAAAAAAATTTAGCTTTGGGGTAATTTTCGGAGCCCAGCCTAAAAATAATTTTTAAACCAAATACAATTTGATTTCTCACCTTACTTCTTCTTTCTTTGGTCTCTCCTACAACACCATCCTGTCAAAATAAATGCAAAGTTCAAAGGTTAACCCGGGGATAAAAAATAATTCTTTGTCAACTTTAACAGTTTTTCAACTTGGTTTTGATATCAGGTCTGGACGAAAGACATGTAAAGATTGACATGTCTTGATTTTATTATGAACTGACCAAGTGCAGATAATATTTGGTCTGTCTCTAAAGACATAGAATAAACCAATGACTGTTGATTGTGCAGGGACTTAATCCAAAAATAGTCAATTAGCTTTTGTGCAGTCATGCAACCACTAGGTTATTGATGTGTTATTAATGATATGGCTGCAAAAAAAATTAAAGGTAAAGGTAAAGGGGACGGCCTGTATTTCACAGGTCGGAATGCATATCTTTCTTACAAAGCGTTTGGGCAAGACTCCACAATTTGTTATATGTGATGGCTCACCCCGAAAGGGGGGACTTTGCAGATGATATCAATTTTGATTTTATCATTTCAACTGTTGCAGCATTTTCTAAGCTTTAAAATGACACCTTACTTATTGAAATTGATCAAGGCGATCAAATTTTACAACAGAAAATCTGCTGGAAATTCTTATTTTTTTCTACCTATTTTCACCTTTTTCTTGAAAGTGCTCTGTTGCATAGTTCCCGTTTTCGGGATGAGTCATTACATATTTGTGGTGAAGGGTTCGCTGCACCTCCTTCCCCGTGAGTCTGTTACTTTCCCAGCATTGAAGAAAGCCAGTACCCATTTGACACCTGGGTGCAGAGGAGCACATTAGGGTAAGTATCTTGCTCAAGGACACTACACACGTCGCCTACCGGATTCAACCCCTTGACTCTCAATGCCCAGTGATTAGCAGTCAAGGACTTATCCGCTAGACCAAGCATGTCCCCGCAAAAAAAATTGTATGTAAAGTTTTCCTTTAACATTTTATTGCTAGCTACAGATGTCTACTACGGCCTCAAAGTAACCTTCAAATACCAGAGTCGATGTGTCTTACCATATTGGTTAAATGGTACGCAGCACTTTGTTTGTTGCAACAACCAGGTTTGAATCCCTTACACCATGATAAGGCTACCATAACTATCATAGGCCATTATTCTTCCATTTTTTCAACTCTCTTTTTTATTTTAACAATCTTTGTGTGGTTGAAAAGTAGGCCCAATTGTGATTTCTGCAGTAAAATTTACCTTGCTGCTGTGATTTCTTACTGATGATAATCCCAGATTATATCTGTAAGGTTATGAAATTACAAACTTACATGACTAGTTTATCGAAAGTTAGGAATCACTGAGTAAAACAGTTTGTTAAATCTTACCGATGAAGAATGGTCAACTTTTCTCCTTTTGTGATCTGGAAGATATATTTCATAAAGTTAGCATGAAAGTTCTAGATACTTTGGGTAATTTCAAGTGAAAAGTTTACAAACATTTAAAATAAGCAAGTATATGTATGTTAAATCATTATGAATACAGAAGACTAGTAAACCAAATGTACTAAATAAATACTATGTAAGAAGTGAAAGTTAATTACAATAAAATGTAGGTGATTTATAGTGCACTACGCCTCTCCTGACTTGTAATTCCACTAGGCCTCAGCACAATCATCATTGAGTTAAATCACAACCTGGACTCCCTTGGGCCAAAGGGCTTATTGCGGCCTACATTAATTGGTGCAACCTTAGCTCGAGCAATTCACACCATCATAGAATATACAGTTTTTGCACACTCAGCTCCCAGCTGGACTCGAACGCGAAACAATCAATATCTTGTGTTTAACAGTCCAAGAACTAACCAACGTAGCTAGAGAAAACTATATGCTTCCCTAACTTATTAGAAGTTTGTTTTTCATTTACTCTTTAATTTCATCATAGAAAAGTTCGAAACTATGATAGATTAGTCACATTCTTGTTTAATTAAGAACTGAAAAAAATATTTAATTAGTCAATCACAACAGCTATGTAAATTTGTTCATTCATTTATACAAAACATATAAGATACATTTTGAAAAAAAATTGTTGCTTCACTTGATCTACTTCTTTTATTCCTGTATCACTTCTCTGATCTTTACTTTAACTGCAGAAAAATAACACAATGCTTTTATATTAAAGAGGACATAGTACAAAGACACATGCACATTAAAAAGAATAAAGGAACGGAACACGTAGTGATAATAACATTAACTGGCTCAGTCATAATACACAATAAAAAATTGGATGACATTAAATCTTCACATAGTGCAATTTCAAGCGCATTCTTATCTTTTGCCAACATAATTCAAGCTATCTACCTGATCCTGATCAATCTTTGGAACAACTTTCTCCAATTACAAATTTGCTATTTTTTCTTATTTATAATCACTTAGCTTCACTTATATTCAGAAAGTCTACAATCGGGAGGTCATTCATTGATACAAACATACTTTGGCAACTGATGAGTACTTTGAGAATTGCAACTATTGAGCTAAAACCCAACTTATAGGCCAAAAATAATTTATTGGACTGTATAAACAGACATCCAGAGTGCAGGACCATTGTTTGTAAATGCAAACCCTGCAATGCATTTTTTTTTACATTGTCCAATAAATTATTGTTTGGCCTATAGTTGAAATGCTACGAGTGCAAATAGTCCAGTTTCCTATCTGTACTTTCTTTAGTCTATGGTTTCAAACTTGCTAATTTCAGCAATTTTATCATTCAGATATCTCAGAAATTATATTAATAAACATCATTGGTAATTTTTTTTAAAGGTTTTTTAGAAATGTTTGTGACAGGTGCATAATTTTGTTCCTGTTAGAATCTTTTGGTTGCTTTTTTCACACATGGTATACACTTACTAAGACAAATGACAGAGACAAATAAAATAGGAGAAAATGACTTACAAATTCAGGGAAATTGCTGGGAAAACAAAACAAAAAGTTCAATAACACAGAAAGATATATGCAAGGAGAAAGATTGAAACAAAATTATGTACTAATTTGAACAATAAATATTCAAAACGTTATATGACTTTGATTCATCACATGGTATATGCTCTCGCGGCCCTTTTATATAAGTTTTGCCTAAACAGCCTGCTAAAAAACAGGGTGGGAAATTTATTTCCATTTTTGATGTAAATAGCAATAATGTATATTCTTCTATATATGTATCAAAATTTTGGGTGGGTATCTTAAATCTTTACTAGGAAACATAGGTTTTTATGGTTAATTGATCATCTTTTGATATACTATGTGAATCAAAAAAATTGTGCAGATTAGAGATGACCTTGACCTTCATAAAAGCACCAAATCATAAACTTTGTGTTGTTTTGTAAAGTAAATTTAATATAAGCTCCAGCAAGAATTACAAAAAAAAAATACAAAAAAAGATTACAAGATTACATTGAAATACAAGGAGCAGGATCTACAAATGAAAGGTTAAAGTTTGACCTTCAAAACTAAACAATATTCACTGTGACAATACACTATGAAACCATGACACCAACAGGAGGAAGCTGGTATGAAGATAACTTAATCAAGCCCACGCCTGCACATTCAAATTTGATGACCAGGGCATTCAATAAGGCCCTTATAAGTCAATGTTGAGTTTCCCGTCCACCGCCCGCATTACAATTTTGGACCCGCGTTTCAAAAGTGACAATCTCAAAATATTTCATTATTTTAAAATTAGCCCATTTAAACTATGTTTGTTACCTTTTTTGCGATTTTGAATCAATTTCAAACTTTCTTGGCACTCAGTCATCGGTAAATAATTCCATAAATAGCTTCAGTTCTGCTTACGGTAATCTCAACTACACATCTTTTGACGCAATACATCATATGCATGATTTACTGTGTATTGTTCGTATGGTACATAGGACCAACCATTTTGTATTCAAGACTAAATTAAATGTGCTGTATAGGTGAATACTTTTCACATTCGAAGAAAAAAACAAATTTGGGGGGAGGGTTGTTAATTTGATTTAAAAATCATTTTATAAACAAATTATTTGCGGATGTTGTGTAATTATTTGCAACTATGACGATGTTTTATTTCGTTTTTATTGTAAATATGTTGTCTGCATGAAGTACACAGTGCCCGCCTGTCATCTTGTGGAAGCTTGCTGAATTTTGCACCGATCTAACGATCGTCTGAAAAGCAAGTTGCGATCTTTTTATGGGGTTTTTTTTGTAAGTTTTTCGGCTGTTTTTTTATTTTAATTTATTAGAATCAATGTTTGTCTCAGTTAGAGTGAAGGATGGTGGTCCTTCCGTGGACAAATACTCATGTTTATACAGAGAGTGTTGTTGATATGCATTGCGCGAGGTCCACTGTGAACCACTGTCTTTTACACACGATATTCCTTGTGTTGTCATTTTTATTAAACAGCTGATCATTTTGAATTTTACTTACTTTTCATGTGGTTTTTTTTTTCATTTAATTAGAGTACAACTTCAAGGTACTAAGATACACTAGAATAAAGATGTATATAATAAACATGTTAATAAGTGAGTGTCTCAATGTAGTTGTCCCCTAAAAATCATGCAAAATAGTCAATCTAAAAAATAATGAATAATGAAATAGTTGCCTCATTATGAGCTGAACAAAATGTGACGGGAAACTCAACATTGACTTTTAAGGGCCTAAACACATGGCTATAAAACTAACATTTAAAATGTCTTTTTATCATAAAACAGCTGTTTCAGAAATGATAATGCCGTTAACACAGATATCACATATCTATAAAAGGAAATGATTGTTTGAATCACATTCTACATAGTGCTTATTACTGGGCATGCTTTTGCTACAAATATTAACCACTACCATTAACCAGGTTTTGCAATGTGATATACCTAGTTAGAGTGTGAGTAACTCAGCTACCAGACAACCTTACCTCTGTCAGGTGACTCTGTACCGGGTGACGCCCTCCAGTAGGATGACGCCGTGTTATCATGGCTTGAATTGGACGCCACGCTCCTATCTTTGTGACCTTTAACCTCAGACTCACTTATTGCTGCATCTTCACTGTGATCATCTTCACCATCCCTGTGGGCCTTCCCCACTTTAGGCTCCTTAACTTTTCCATGATATGATAATTTCTCCTCACCCTTATGACCTTTATCCTCCTTGTGACCTTTGACATCTTTATCCTTGTGATGACTCTTGTGACTCTTGCTCTCCTTTTTTTCTTTCTTATCTTCTTTCCTTTCTTCCTTTATCAGCTTTTCTTCTTTGTAACTTCTTTCTTTTCCTTCAGTTCTACAAATAAAGATGTGATTAAAAAATTATGCAAATATTGCTTAGGGGCCGCTTCAAAACTCAACTGGCATTTGTCTGCCAGTTCTGGCCGGTTTGGGGCGGTTGGCTATTGTTTACTTCAGTTGAACCGGCAACAGCCGGTTGAGTTTCCAAGCATATAGCAGTAACGCGAGTAACATAAATAGATCAATTATTAGTCAATAAGACAATTATTGGTCAGACAGTCTTGAACACATTAAAAGGACATTGGACAAGTTGAACATCATCAAAACTTTAATCCGAACATTTTGAGATTTTTGCATCATTTAAAAGTGTTAATTCACTGTTGTATAGAATATGTCACGTCTTGGTTACTTGTTCACACAAATTTTGAATGGCTATCAGCATGACAGTGGGTCACAGCACAGCCAAGCATGAGCCAGTAACTCATAGATTTACAGCGGAGATACCAAATTTTTTTACCAGCTCATGTAATGGTGTTGTCAGCCATGGAGCTCAAATTGGGGGTATTCAGGGTCCAATCGGTTCATGCTAAAATCAGAGTGCCGAGATTTGGTTGCGGATAGAGACAAACCGCAAAACTAAAATTTTTACACGAATGATACGCCAACCTGCACACAAAGTGTGTGTGTGTGTGTGTTTTGCGCATTATGACAAAATGCGATGCATCATCGGCAAAAACCTGATGACCCAAATTTTGTCTCCACACAGGAATAAAAATGGCGGCTAGTCTGGTATCTCCCCAGTAAATCTATGCAGTTTTGACAACTTTTTATTCTGATATCACACTATACATACAAATTTGTGAAAACAAAACATAACTTAAGTTTTAAAATAATAGAAACTGTGTAAAGCTAGGCTTACGTACTTGAATTCTCTTTTGACTGGAGCAGGGCTTCCTGATGACGCTCGCTTGGTTGTTGAAGAAGTACTGCTGGATTCGTCTGGTGTGGATTGGTCCCTCTCTACACAGACAAAACCAATTGGAGTAACATTACATATAGTGTGTACCAGTGCTTTTTGGTGCATTGCAAACTTTGTGTATTGATTTTTAAACATAAAATATTTTCTGAACATGTATACTCTCATTCATCTGGGTTGGTAAATATAAATTGTGAACAACCAGAAAATAATACTCTTGAGCAACAAATGTTACGGGTGATACCATCACCCTTTAGTTTAACATCATAACCTGGCTAAAGTATAACAAAAATAAAATTGGTTCAGTTTTGCCAGTTTTCCTCCACTCCTCCGTAACATACACACATCCAGGTTTAATCTCCTTTGCTCCAACTTCACAGAGCCACTTACACATCCAGGTGATTATCTCTTACCCAGACTCAACTTCTCGGATGTAGCCTGCACCAGAAACGGCCATCGTTCATAGCGTTTTTGATCATAGTATTGTACCAAAGTCATTACAAATGTAAACAAACAGAACTTTCTCCTCTCCATGAGTTGCATCTGATTCGGATAAATTTTGATTTTTTAGAACGAATACGTGTTATATTTTGAAACTAGTATGTCAGAAAGGTAACGGAATACATAATTTTACTGGTAAGTCTCAATGATGTGCCAACATGATTGAGATTTTCAACTGAAACTGTCTTCACATGTTGGAAGTTGATGTCCGCCATTTTGTGGGTCGAGACGATATCCGTCATTTTGTGGGTCAAGACGATATCCGCCATTTTGTGCGTCAAGTGACTTCCGTGTAAATTGGTGTATACTTGTTTGCAGTCGTGTCTGCTGAATACTTTTTACTCTTAACTCTCCTAAATACACACAAACCCACAACACACACACACACACCCATCATCTCAAGTTTCACTAATGCTAAGATCAAATTTCTCTGTACTAATAAATTTAAATTCTGTGTTGCAAATTGGAAGATTTCCTTGATTTTCCGTTTTCCACCATAAAATATTGAAAAGTGAATTAAGACAAATTGCCAAAACATGTTACACATTTCCCAGGGACCAGTATGTGCGTAAGACGTGACTGACTATCAATACTCTTGCTTAAAATAGAACATTGTCATTTAAAATAAGGGTGTTTGTTTATTCAATTGGGCATCATAAGCGTCAAATTAATGCTAGAATGTTTTTATTCAGTTGTTAATTACTGCTCAGTTATCACTTTCCTTTGTTATATTTTGCAAATGACCACCACGAAAGTCAGACTTTTACACAATTTTTCACTACATTGAGGCATTTTTTAAAATTCCATTAGCAACCCCATATTCTGTGAATTTTCCTGTTTTTCCGTACAGGGCAATTCCAAAGTTCCAAAGTTCCAGCGTTTGTGGAAAATTTCACTTTTAAATGGCTACAGAACCTAGCATAAACATTATATCAACAAGTTTGTTGTTGATAATGGTGATCACTGGTGGCGTCAAGACATGTAGATGTTTAAAAACTAAATTAATTGCCAAAATCCTGAATAAAGTCCATGTAACGTTCCGTAACGCTTGTGACATCGCACGGAAATGGATTTTTGCTCCAAATGACTTCAAAGTTAAAATTATCTGAGGTGTTAGCAATTTTTTTATTGCACTTCACACAGATGATGGGTAAAATATTTACAAATATTTCCTAAAAATAGTAGGAAATTCTATCGTCAGGATTTATTTTAATGCATTGTTTTGTGTGGTAACGTTTGTGACATTTTAGTGTAACTTTTTGATAACGTTTGTGACATTTTTGAAATAAAACATTCATGCACGGATAGAAAAACTTTACAATTTCTGTTGGGGAAATACTTCTCACGTGCCAAGTAAAAAATGTATGACTGAAAAACCTGCTTATGTGGTCGAATAAAAAAACTGATTTTTTGCTTGAAGTCAAAAAAGTTTCATTTTCTATGGAATGATTATATAATGGATAAATCATGGCTTTAACTAATGCTACTACCTACCTCTTTTGATCACTGGTTTGCTCTCCTCTTTAACTACTACTGTACCATTCTCGTTGGCTGTGCTATCTGTTGATGCTGCCTTCTTCTGAGCGGCAATACCATTCTGTTGTGCCAGGGCCTGTCCTGCACCGCTGGGTTTGGCCTGTGCAGTCATAGAAGAAATTGTTAAGTGGCAAACAAGGTTTAAATTTAAACATAGGTAAAAATTCACAATTTTGTTGGTGTACTTTTGCCACCAAAATCACATATACTAGTAAAATACTCACATCACTGTTATATAGTTGAGATGGTTTAAATAAGTATTAGAGAGTAAAAAGTACAAAAACAGTTCATGAAAAAAGGCAGGCTTGGATGGTTCGCGAACCAGTAGTCTCGCCTGCGTATCGACCGCCTACTTAATCATTCAGTTGTGGGGTGGATTTGACCTTTCTTTTGACCTTTGATTGCTGGTCCAAGATGAACAATTTGAGACCTCAACCTTTGAAATCGGACAAAGTTGAAAATTTGACCTTTGACCCCCAGGGAAAGGTCGGACGACAGGGTCACAATCGACACTTTTGATCGCTGGTCCAAGACGAACAATTTGAGACCTTAACCTTTGAAATCGGACAAAGTTGAAAATT
>JXSR01S075113.1:0-13269 GCA_000969725.1 Ophiothrix spiculata | reverse complement strand
GCGCCAAAATTGTTGCTGGATCTAGTTCGGCTCCGGGTCTACCCAGTCACCAAATATCATTAATGAAGGGCATGCGGTTTCCGAGATTTGCTCCAGACAAAATTTGTGGACGGCGGACAGAAAATTGGAATGCTATGTCTCTTCTGAAAATTTTCAGGCGAGACAAAAAGACGATTTAAACACTAATTGAATGCCTGTCAAGCTGAACAACTCATGAGGTGCCACATATGGGAATTAGGTTGGGGTTACAGGGATCAATAATTTGTTAAACATTATTTATCATCATATCGTTTTGGTAAAAAGCACTTAACTGTAATTGTTATTTACATTCAAAATTTCTATTGATAGAATTATTCAAAACATGCAGTAAGTTTGAAAAGGGGGTTATGAAAACTCAAAAAGGCAACACTTCAAAACAAAACTTTTTTCCAACATGATCTGTACTTAATTATTGGCGGAAAGCCAGGCTAGTCCCAATAGTGTATTTAATTCAAGGGATGCCTCCATAATGTGAAAGACCAAATATTGCAAAGAATTTTCGATTTTAGGTGCAGGAGGAAACCAAAGTGCTCAGAGAAAACCTAGATGCAACGTATGGATTGATGACCAAATTTACATACAACTTTGGTCTAATGAGAAATCAAACCCCGGCCACATTTTGAAAGGCGACTGAAGAAACACTGCGCCAACCGGTCCCCAATTTTAAAACTGTCATTACCAATTGGCTAGATGCCGGGTTTTCTTGCAAAATTAACAAGAGTATACTATTCAAGATATACAAATGGCTTACTTGACCTAAATATTTAAAATGGATAGTGCATGTTTTTATACATTGTTTGTCGGAGTACAGACAAGGAATTTTTATAGGGGAATCGGTACTCACCGCCATTTTGATTTCACCGCCGTGTAAATCCTATGGGACGGCAGCCATCTTGGATTTACGCTCATGGAGGGCGAATTATTGTACCTCAGGCATTTTACGGCTCCACGTGCCACACTTCGAGTCTTCGCAATGCATTGGCATGAAAATTGGCGTACTTTGATCAGGGCAGGTCGCAATACACACAAAATGTAGACACAGTTTACGTGTGATACAAAATGCACACGCTGTATATGCGTCAAGTGAAGATTTACGCGATCTGCCTGGATATCGGGCAAAACTCTGAATATATCCGGAGGTACAATAACTCTGCTCCATGAGCGACACAATATGGCGGAGAAAACCAGTTCCCCTATAAAAATTCCTTGCGTACACAGCAAATGACTGAAGGGCTTGTGGAAAATATGAAATATTCATCTGATTTATATATGCAAACACTGAAATATGAGAACTTTATGGTCATGATATACTGAATAACCTGTTTCATGATTAAATCTCTATGTGAAAAACTCCTAACTACCAACATATGTTTTTATCAAAAGACAGTTTCATGAAAGATGATCAGGAGTGGTTAAGTGTTTGGATCCTCAACTTAATTGAATCAAATAGATGATTTTGAAACCATAAGGATATATCGCAAATCAGAACCCCTATAAATTTGTACACCTTGCTATGTTCTCAAAAAGACAGATGGTCAAACTTCTTACTAATACCTCAAAAATTTAGTTTACCACAATTCATAGAATGGTTATCTTAAGACACAATTTTGTTCTACGGTACCTTTTTAGATTAAAATGCTAGAAATCTACAACAAACATGTGAAGAAACAAAGGCATTCAACATAACATATTTGAGGTGTTAGGAAGATGGACTGAAAGTAGACATGTAAAATGAAAGGTAAATCAAAACCCAAATGAACATACACTACATCACAAGGTTATTAAGAAAACGTGATCCATTTTTTCCTGCAAAACATCAAGCGTGTAAACTATTTTTTTCTGTACTAGCAATTATTTTTGTCCAATCTTGACTAGAATTTGCAAGGAATTCTTATTTAGGCCAAGAAAAGAACTTTGTCTCAGGTTCCCGCGCATATAAGTTTTATTTATTTATTTATTTTTTTGGTTTTCAAGAGATTTTATTTTTTGCTTTTTGAAATTTTCTTTTTACATTGCGAGTAAAAAATGAAAGAAAATTCGGCCGCCGCGGCTGAAAAAAAAAGGCAACCTAAAAATGCAATTTTTAAAAATTATGTGTAGCGCATAGCCTTTTGAACTAAAAAATTGCATAGTGTTTAGGGTTTTGGGCCAGAGAAACCGGAGAAAAGGTTCTTTTTTGGTCTTATTAACTAAACACTTTAGACAGAAGGCTGCCAGCAGTTTTCCCCTAAGGTTTTGAGCTTGTGCAAATACGACTAATTTTGACTAAGTTGAAGATGTCATTGCGCACAAGCCAAGGCTGAAAATTGGATAAATGAAGAGAAAAAAGCATATTTTTCGCCCATTTTCAGAAACCTATAGCACCACATTCCCTGGCTGCCATACATGCTAAGTAGCAGAAACACTGGCCGCCAGTATGCATTATTTATCACATGTCCTTATCGATCACAATTTGACCTCAACTGTTTTGATATACCCTTCCGACAATAATCCTTTAGAATCTGTATCAGCTGACACAGAGGATTTTTATTGTAGGTTTATGTGCAAATGTTGTCCTTTTAAATGAGAAAATGATACAGAAGTGGAAATAATTGGTAAAGAATGTTTTAAAATATACGCAGTTATGAATGGTCATGGAGTAATGAGTCTGATCACCATAGTTAAAAGCAGTTTTGAGTAGGAAAAATAGACTCACTAATTGGAAACATTTGCATGTAGTAATATAACTAATAAAACTGAACCTATTCATACATAATTATATGGGAGTGTCCTATCTATTGTGGGGGACAGTGTTAAAAGTCTTATTTCAGAGTAGCCGTCACATTGTTAGCTTGTAGTTGCTGACGACCATGTCTTTCCCATTCATAGATGTCCTAATTAGACTATAATAACTACGCACCATCTTTTTTGAGGTCATTGGGTGAATTCTGAGGTGATCGTTTTGGACCGAGGTAAAAATAACGAGGTCCAAAACAATCACCGACAAATTCACACAATGACCGAAAAATAGATGGTGCAAAATTATTATTGTCATTATAATAACAGCTCTTTCGACATTTTAATGCCTTTTATGTATAACTTTATCAAGAAATACTTTATTAATTGTATTTCTTACTTAAAGGTCTACTTATCCCTATAAGAGAATTTCGTTAAGTCCAGGCATGACGATCATCGCGTAATATGATATACGCACATGTGTGGGGTGCATACGCGCGCTTGATTGGCGTTTTATGAGAAAACGCATTGAGCACTAATAACATCACATACGCAGGTCATAATAAGAAGTTATTGGTACCTGATAATGACCGCGCAGTTGTTTGCATAACAGTAGAAATAATCTTATTAGATTGGATTGGGCTATTACGCAGGTTATTGATGTCTTGTGAAATATTTGCATGATTGACACAATACTTTATCACAATCATAGTAGAATTGTTCACCAGATGATGTTGTGCCCAAAAGGTAATTGATTGAACTGCTGGCCAACTTGATCGTAACAACAGGCACTCCAAAACCAGTCTGCTAATATGACAAATAAATTGGGTATATGACACTGATCATATGTCTGTTGAAACCTTTTACTTTTAGAAACTTTAAGGACAACAGTATGGATGAATTATGAATATATCAATATGAATTTGAACCCAAATGAATGAATTTAGAAGCAAAGTACCAGATGGTTATTGAAAGGAAATTTGAACTTGAAATGGAGGTATCCCAAAGCCTAAAACCACATGCAAATAAGTAAGTAATCTACAATCAACTTTCATCCAGGTTAGCATGAGAATGTATAGCTAGATCAAAAGAAAAGAATATATCAGGACCTTCCCATCATGCCTTGCTTTCAATGGGATTTTGGTCAGGTTGCAATGAGAGGGTTTAGATATGAAACAGCACAATTCGCAGACCTCATGCCATTTCAGATACGTTTCATCACCAACCCTCTCATTAAATCTGAACAAAAATCCCATTTGAAGCAATGCATGGCGGGAAAGTCCTGATATCTTCTTTTGATCAAACGTATGTATATACCGTTGTATTTGGTTTCACAAATACAGCATCCGAAGGAGTTGTTTTTGCACGCTGAAATGAAGGAAACAAATTAATAGCTGGAATCAAAGGAGGAT
The DNA here is from genome assembly GCA_000969725.1 of Ophiothrix spiculata. Classification (NCBI taxonomy): domain Eukaryota; kingdom Metazoa; phylum Echinodermata; class Ophiuroidea; order Amphilepidida; family Ophiotrichidae; genus Ophiothrix; species Ophiothrix spiculata. The sequence continues at coordinate 9,103 of JXSR01S075113.1, read as the reverse complement.
ATGCATGTCTTGTTTTTTGAGATGGCTCATTATCGTCTGCTCCAAATCATTATTGTAAGTTTCAATTTACAATGGCTATAAGTGGCTTTAACCCTTTGAACCCTGCCCATTCCATGGGTATCTGTACCGCTGATCTGGGCCAACCTGAATGTTTGAAATCATTATGCCTTAAACTTGCTTTGATTTTGATTCCCCTTGCTTTATTTTTTAATTTTACAATAGTCTGAATTGTTCCAATAACTTACATTCAAAAAAAACATTATTTATGTCGACCAACATAACGGACATTTATGTTGTAGTCTATGGACGGGACCACGTTTGTTGAAAATTGTGATCAAATTCACTAAAATTTGAAGAAATATTCAATTCTCTCATGTTAATAAAAGCGACCTATCAATCGAGGATACAAAGATTCATTGATGTATTCCGATGTACATAAAACCATTGAAAACTGAATCAACCCATGCTGGTAGACAGGCATGTTAAGGGGGGAAAGCATGTTACTCAATTGTACGTTTTTGCAAATTTATTTTGTACCATAACTTTTTAACAAAGTGCTTAAAGTTAATAAAAGTATACATTTCCATTTAAAAAAATGTTATTTTTAACTTGTCCGGAAGCTCAAATGGCCAAAAAATAAGTTTTTTTGTGATTTTCTCAAAAAATTTGATTTTGGGTCAAAAATCAACATCACCATCATGTTCCTTGTGAAAATTCCTTTCTGGAAATGTACACTTTTATTAACTTTAAGCATTTTGTTAAAAAGTTATGGTACAAAATAAATTTGCAAAAATCACATTTTTAAGCATATATATATATTCTTTATTTCAACATGGTTAAAAACATGTTCAATATAAAATCATTGTTCGTCCACATGTCCATGATAATATCAAATTATGTACACTTTAAATTAATAAAATGTTCATAACCAAGTGTAAACTTATTTAGCCACATAATTTATAATGAGCAAAATTGTTATCTATTTGCAAACACTTTCCTATGGTTCTGTCTTACAACATCGTCTAAATAACACTTTGACAGATAAGAACTCGTTTATCAAGTGATGATTTTTCTAAACATTCATAGAATTAATATAAGGAGGAAACCTACCTCTTTTAAGTGGAATTTATCTTCCGAAAGCATGTGAGGTTTTCTAGATTTGAGTTGACCTGAGTATCTGTAAACATGGAAATTATAATAAGATAAATGGTATCAGAAGTGGTTAGGCCAAATAAAGTATGGTTTGATAGGCGTAATCTGACCAACCCTAATTTTCTGGACAAATAAAAAAAATTAGGGTCGGTAATAAAGATACCCAATTTTAGTGAATCAAGAGCTTTTTTGAAAAATTTAATTAATAAACTGACATGAAATTGGGTGTTTTTTGCTGGAAATAAAAAAAGGCCGACCTACAAACACTTTTTTTTTCCATGTTACGCCAATCAAACACTTATTTTTGTAGGCCTTACTCATTTCAGTTTCAGGTACCCATGCGTGACCTTGATTTGCAGAACATTTGATTATATTCTGTAAATTTTTAATTAATGTACTTCAAATTTTCTGCAAATCAAGGTCACATGTGTACCTGAAACTGAATGAGTAATTATAGGGAAACAAAAATAAAATAATATAACTCTCATTTTGTCAACATGATTACACAAAAATAATAGTGATTCAACGTTGACACCCAAATAAATAAATTTATTGATTCTTTGAAAAACAGTGGATATGCAAGTTCAAAGTCATTCAACTGTTAGGAAGACATTTAATCCCTAACAACATCAATTAAATTTGCTTTATGTTCAGTACAAGTTGATATGATATTCTAAACATGATCATGATGATTGTTTTTAAATTACCAGTGGGTAATCATAGATTAATAACTGCGTATTACTTGGCGCGAGTGAAATTGTACAACAATAATGCACCGCGTGCTGAAGTTGGAGTTGTCCGCATTCACGAGGCGCAGCCGAGTGAGTTGGACAACTTCAACTTCAGCACAAGGTGCATTATTTTTGTACAATTTCACTCGCGTCAAGTAAAGAGCAGTTATTAATCTAATTTATACACGACAACGAGTAGAATAAAATTGCAAAAGAAACTAAACGGCATAATTATTTTAAAATGTGTTTGCTATTTTAATAAAACATAGAGAATACAACCAACCATCGTCCCATGTTAATCATTGTAATTTAGATTTACCTTTCTTTTAAAATGAAACTTGCCATATAAGCGCAAACATGTTACACGTATGCGTACATGGAATTGTACAACGCACTACGCGATACGCAGCGTGCAACTAGACGAGATTAATGAATACGTATAAGTTACCAACTGTCCAATTAGATTTACAATTTCAACGCGTACTTAACGCAGAGTGTATAAAATATGAATAATGGACATTCAGGAGTTGCATAATCAGTTGTCATAAATAATAATGTTGTGTCATCAGCATATAACATAATATTAACACAATCCAGTAGTGAATAACACCATTAATCTAACATGGAAAAATCATGCAAAACCATACAGCCCAAGTCCACATACATCACGATCAATCATTACATAATCACCCCAGTCTATATCTAAACACGGATTACCTAGCCTGCCTGAGTTCCCCCCTGTAGCAAAAAGCCCATACTCTCGCCTCTGAAACCAGAGGTCGCGAGTTCGCGCTCCAGGGCAGGGGCGCGCGCAATCTATTTCTTCTACCCCAACTCTATGACGTGTTTGTACTTAATTAATTTTACCCCTTCCTTGGGAAAATGCTAAAAACGGTGGTACTGCTAGGGTTAATATAAAAGAAATATCAGGACAAGTTCACTCAAATCCAGTTGGCTAAAAAATCTGGGCGCGAACCCGCAAAATTTATTTCTTCTTCCCCCACTATATAACGTGTTTGTACTTAATTAATTTTACCCCTTCCCTGTGAAAACGCTTAAAACGGTGGTACTGCTAAGGTGAATATAAAAATAAAATCAGGACAAGTTCGCTCAAATCTAGTTAGCTAAAAATCTATATGAAAATAAATGCTCATTTCCACAGGATTTTTACTCATAACCACTCATTGTCAAGTTGTAGCATGCATTTCATACAACATGGTCCCAAGCAGCATGTGACTGGTTGCAGCCAAGATCACCAATATAAGTTTTTGTTACTGGGGAAACTGACAAGTCATCACAATTGCCATGCATGAACTGCATCAGATGATTTAAACTGTGTCCTGCTGCAGAAAAAGGATGCAATTGTGTTGACTCCTACATGTTGCTTCCCGGCAATACACAATTGTCAATGATGTGCAAGCAAGTGATTGTGCACATTTTGGACACAGTTTGCAGAGAGCTTGTTTTTATGACAGACTTTGGTGAGATTTTGTACCTACCCCATGGCTAGTGCATAGATGTCTGGCCTTTTGTCCTTCTCCTCGGCTCTGATTTTATCCACTCGCTTCTCAAGTACATTCCCAAGATTTTGTACCAGAGGGAAGAACTGTAAAATCTGCACAAAACATGGACACAATTTGTGTTTATAACTAGTATTCATATTATCAATTTCTTTATCAACGGATCTAAAACAAATGATAGTAACTAAACATCAAATTTCAGCTTTAAAGGCAGGCTCACAAGAATGACGAATAGAAGTTATGACGTTAAGTGGCACTAAGCTGAGAATTGCAAGTTTGTTTTTCGAGCCAGTTATCGTTTGTTAGAGTCACCTGACACTGGCTAATTCGCAAGCCTCAACAGGCTGCCAAAATTAAGTCTTTTCTCATTATTTTATGTCCATGGATGATTTCGTGATTTTGCTTGTCACCTTCCATTTCAAATTCCTCATATGCAAAGCATCACTAGACTTCCTGCTCTCAAAAAGAAATCCTATCCTGAAATACTCCATTGAGATTTTCACATATAATAAAACAGAAGTCCTCACTGTATTGATTTTATGAAGCTTTTTTGACTAATCATTACAATAGGAAGTCCTTACCAAAAAGTTCTGTTAACCACTGGATTAAATAGAACAAAAGTTTTGTTTAAGGTGGAGAGTTCTTGTGTGCTTCGCCTAAGTCAGGCTCAAAAACATAACAGATCACTAGTAGAATACATTAAAATTGAAAGTTCATCAAAACCAAAGTAAATAGTAAAATTACTCCCGTTGACGTTTCATACTCTATGGGTAGAGTACTTCATCAGAACTGATTTGGTCTGTAGGATTTCTTCTGCTTCTGACAGCCATCACTAGATGGAGTGTTGTAAGATGATGACGTCAGAAGAGGATCGTATAAACGAGATAGAAAGTGGGCCCCCTCGTCTCTATTCATAGTATTCAGAACACGCTTCCTTATCCATATTGCTTCCCGGATTTCTCTAGCCTTTCTATTACACTCCTTGCAAAGAACTTCCACATTTTGCCGTTCAATAACATGGTTATTATGAACCGCATAGTCGGCTATGAACCAAATCAGTTCTGATGAAGTACTCTGGCCATAGAGTACGAATTGTCAACGTGAGTAATTTTACTATTTACTTTGGTTTTGATAAGATGAACTTTCAATTGTAATGTTTCCTAACAAACCAGATGAACTTATCTATGAATATAGTAGAATACATTTAAGGAAAAGTGCAGTGTTTGACCATTTAGAATGACTTACCTTGGTAAGTAATATGAGAGTATTCCTGATTTGTGTGTACTCCTTGGATTCCAGACAAGCTACCAGGGCCTGTAGTAAACACAGAAAATGAACAAAATTCGCTAGCAACACACTTTTTAAAATATGATAATTACGAAGATATTAACAGGTTTACCATCATAAAGGATGTCACATTGAAAAAAGATAAAATTGGTGGCCCTCAACAACAAACCTATAGAAAATGTTACCTTTAGTCAATTTTATTTTTTTGTAGATGGAAAAAGAACATATTTTTAACTTTAAAATAGTATTTGCTTCAAATTCATAACAACACTCAGGATTGGAGCTATGACTCTTTGAAGTATAACATGTCAGAATACATAAAACCTAGAAAATTTGCATTGAAGTTCACATTTTTAAGCATATATATATATTCTTTATTTCAACATGGTTAAAAACATGTTCAATATAAAATCATTGTTCGTCCACATGTCCATGATAATATCAAATTATGTACACTAAAATATATTTAATTTACACAAGAATATACAAGTTAAACAATAAAAATGGAAGAACATAACAGACTATTATAGAAAACGATAACACAATTTTGAATAAAAAGAATTATATGATATAAAATTATAGGCATAAGGGCTAATATACAAGTGTAAAATAGAGGTATCTTCTACACTATGCTTTCATTCACACCTTTCAATCTCACATTCACACAGCTGACACAATCATCTCACACCCCGGCCATACAACCCCGCGTTGAGGCCACGATGTACCCACTGCGCCAACCCAGCAGACGCCGACCGAATACCAGTCGGTGTCCAGCCAGAATCCGACCTCTCAATCATACTACCTCATTTGAATTACCTCCTTAAAACCAGGATTTTTAAAACAAAATATTTTTGTAATTATGGAAATCATTTAGACACTAGGCCTGGGACCGTACTCCGGCAACTGAATGGTAATTCGACTGACAATGCGGCTATCGAGACAGTCAAGCGCTGTTCCTTGCTTACTCCCAATTTTGCGGCAAGATGCGTTTTGTGTTGTAGTAATAGTAGATCGGGGCTGGACGCAGAACGGGTTACTTCGCACTCGCGCAGTGTGGGTCCAGACATGCCCGCGTGGCGCAATCCACTAACTCAGCCGAATTGTCAGGGTGCAAATAGATCAGTTTCCTATCTGTACTTTCTTTAATACTTTCTGGGTAATTTGCTACCCGGGTATTATTGACTGTATTGATAACTAAGCATTTACAATGTAATAACGGGAAGTTTGACAGGTCTACTACGACCATTGTGCTCGTGATTTATCATGTTTACTTCGATCAGGTGATGATTTAATCATAAATTTTTGAACCCATTTTTTTTGGTTCAAAATTCTAAGATTTTATTGTTCAGCTAGGGTAATCGGTCGGCAGATTTTGTACCCGGGTAAGCTCATGACGGGCGGGTACAAGCCTATTAGACACTTGTACAAAACGTGACCTACACATATTTACCTTGGTAAGTTTATACTGCCATTTATGACACACATGTCTGAAGTTCTCGTAGTCAAGGTGGTCCGCTTTATTACTTGAGTCTGCGCCTGCCGCTCTCACAACAGTTACAAAGCCTGGATAATCACTGCATTCCTGGTATGAACAAAGATACAAATCAGTGCAACAAAGTCGTATCTGCAATTGCTGCCATGTTGAATAAATTTCCATTGCACGCTTTATAATGTCTAGTCTTGGGTTCAGGGACTCTTGAAATGATTCTTCAGGTGACACCATTTCAAGAATCACTGACATATATATGGGAGAGACATTTTGAAGGATTTTTCGCATTCTATTGATAAGGTGTAAAATGAAAATAAAATGACGGCCATGCAACTTTCTTGCACATGACGAAATGTCATCAATTTCAAAATTTGTATACGCAACTGCATGAATACTATCATATTGAACATTGTGAATTCTGAAATTGTAACAATTTTTGATTTTGACTCCTATGTCTAGTTAGAGTTATGCCAAGTATAGCAAATTAGACGGTTTAATAGGAATTTTTTTAAATGGAAATGAAAACGAGAGTCCTGTAAAAAGCGAATCTTCTGAACTATACTTTGATCAACACCAAATAGGCGGGCCTCTTCACATCGTGAATTGATACAGATAAGCAATGATAAGTGTGTGCGTACCTGAACACAGCACAACTGCAAGAGAGACGCAGCGTGCGTAGTACGTGTGTGTCGCGCATCAACATCACGACGACCGTGTATGTGGGATTATGTTTACTTGCGGATGAAGAAAAGCCTCATAATTCCTGGCTATTTAGTGTTGATCAAAGTATAGCATTGTACATGCAGTTGCTTTCTCGATTGTTCCCATTAAATTCTCCTTCTTAATCTAAACCATATTCAGTCACAAAAACATTTTGACATAGAACCTCAACTGTAAACAATTACAGATATTGGTGAGGCTGTCCTTTTCAATGGGTTAAAATGTTATTTAATTATTAGTATACTGTATATTTGTATACTAGTGCCTAATTTGGTCGCAACAACAATTCTTGAATATTTGGATTAGATTCAACTTTGGTTGCAGGACCCGCTGGGTCAGTAACACAAACGACTCGTGTTATATAGCACCAACCATGAATTATGGAGAAGGGGTCAGTGGTTGCAGCTACACACAAGAGAAGATATCTTGTGCATCCCATCATGCATTGCTTCCTATTGAATTGTTTGTATGGTAAATGATGTGAGTAGTTAGTGATGAAATACCCATAAATTAAAGTTAATTGTTGTAATCTTGCATTTTGGGTATGTTTCATCACTAACTGCTCACATGACTTCCTGTACAAAAGTTTCCACAGGAAGAAATGCATGATGGGATACACATGATATCTTCTCTTGCTACACACTACAAAGCAACAGCTACTCTTAATTGCCCTCTATAGGCCACACAATAATTTTTGGACAGTTGAAACAAAAATCCAGTGTACAGGGCCAAGTTGCTTGTAAATGTAGACCCTGCATGGATTTTTCTTTAAATTGTCCAATAAATATTTATTCTGCCTATAGTTGGTTTTGTTGATGCATGTCTCAAAAAATTGCAGAATTAAGTCAGCATTAGTTAGGCTCAGGGGTAAAATTAGGCCATAAGTTTGTGCAGCCGGTTGCAACCTGGCCACAGGTTTGATTTCCTAAAATGGCCACTACAGGCTGGATTATATACACCTCAAGATTATTGTAAAATATTCATTACATGTTTTAAAATTATATAGAGGTACATAATCAAGCTCACAGTGACCATCTTTGAAAATCAATGCTGTCGCCAAGTTGGGGCCAGTCGCACAAAGTTGTGGCCTAAATTTTGTTCCAGGTCCTTAGTTTGTTAAACTACCTTATCATAAATTGCCTTATCACCATGCCACCTGATGACTGTCTCCAACATTGCACACAGAAACCTGCCATACCGACTCGCCTCGTTTTCTGTACAACTAGCTACAGTGTAGGTTATGTCTTGAAATACCTGCAGAGAAAAAAATGCATGGTCAACAAATACTGAACAGTTATTTCCGCAAAGGTTTAATTTTTGTGAATTTTGAGAATCGTCGTCTAACCAGGAACACCTTATGAATTATGTTTATTTCATGTGTAGGTCAATGTAATGAAGCTTGAAAACGCTAATTTAACGATTGTTGCATTTTGCGAAAGAATTACAACTTTGACATATATTTTCATCTGTAGCGAAAAATGAAGTTTGTTGCATTTACGGCTCGTTTGAGATGAACAGTCACATTTGGTCAACTTTGGTCAACTACCTGGCAACCCAGATTTTAATTGTCTGAAATTATAACTCACCCTGTCATAACATAGTAACGTGGAGAAGTTTGGCGTTTTGAGCTGATGAACTGTAAGTACAAACTTGGCGCAATACAAGGCATCGCTGGCAGTGTAACAACAACGTGGAAAGATGCAATGCTGTAAGAACTGGGTGATAGTTTCATTCTTGGTGGAACCTGTAGGAGATCAGAATAGAAAAAGAATCACTCGGTAAACATGAATACAGCAATACAAGGCATCGTTGGCAGTGTAACAACAACGTGGGAAGATGCAATGCTGTAAGAACTGGGTGATGGTTTCATTCTTGGTGGAACCTGTAGGAGATCAGAACAGAAAATAATCACTCGGTACACATGAATACAACAATGCCTGTAAATAGCATGCCATACTTCATGGATGCAAAGTGGGCAGGCATCTTATTGTTCCATAAGGAACAAAATTTGTAGGAAATAAGCATGTAAAAGAGAACACTGTAATCACTCAGTAGACATAAATACAGTAATATCATTGGTTCATAGCTAAAAAATGATTATTTCCTTATAACACAAGACTTCAAATTCCTTGAAGTAGTATGAAAAGGTTATATCAAACACTCCCGGTCAAAAGTGTTTGCGCACGCACCATGTATTGCACTAT
>JXSR01S075112.1:51177-61730 GCA_000969725.1 Ophiothrix spiculata | reverse complement strand
GGTCGTAAACTGCTCGACAGTCATCATGAAATTTCTTGAAATAACCCATAATCATCAAAAGCGAGGAAAAATCAAAATCTCCTAGTGAAGAAATTGGATTTTCAGGAAGCCGAAGGGTAAAAAGCTTAACAACTTCCAAAGGATCTTTGCCAAACAGAGTTGGGTTGGCATTACTCCACTGAAGAGATACATTTCCTGGTTGATACAGCTCCTTTTTAATCTCTTTTGCCCACGCGATGCAAACTGAACAAGACTTGTTCTCTGCGGATGGTCTTTTGTTTGCTGGACAGACATCAGGAGTAGTGCAAGATCCTAGTTCTTGTGCTATATTTTGGTGCCATACATCTATAGTGTTTTGCAGGCAGGGGATGATTTTATTAACGACAATATGTAGGGCTTTCTGACACCGGATGTAGTTTTCTGTCTCAGCCATGTTGATCTTCAACTAGCTTTCCATCTGTGTTAATATTTCTGAAATAAAAGCATCCAGAAACATACTGAATATAAATAAATCTGCGACCATTACTAATAGTCTTCAACAGGCATCTGATTAGGCCGAAAACATACTCGGCCTCCAAACAAAATTTTCGCTACCAAACATTTGGTCGTGACGTCAAAAAGACACCGAGTTCGAGTTGAAACCAAATAAAATTTCGCGCTAGATTGCATATGCTATTGAATTGCCATATACATTGTACCAAATGTTTGCTACCCGTTCATACTTTAAGTTCGATGGCAATCATTTGGTGACGTAACGACCAAATGTTTAGTAGGAAAAAATTGTTTAGAGGCCGAGTATGATTTCGCCCTTATTCTGGAGTTTCCTGATTCCTCCCATTTGTTGTGCTAGTCAGTGCGTGGGCTGACTACTTTAGCCACAAAAACTGCATAAACCAATAACAAATCAATATGCTATAATATCGATCCAGTTAGCCTGTTCAAGTTTGTCGTAAGTTATCTCATTGACGGACAAATGATTTAGTTTACAAATCCCTTACAAATAGTTTACAAATTGTAAATAAAAAAAAAGTATCAAATTAATCTTACCACAAAAAACAGGCCTGTCAATCAAAGTAAAGGATAACCTATTGACTTCTACTGAAGCAAAAACGTCTGGCGGTTTTAGTTGTGCTTTTTATCGTGTAAACACAAAAGGATTTTTACGGATTGCAATTTCTCAAGTGGGGATTATTGACTCCAGTAAATAGAATAAGTAATGGGTTAACAAAATATTTTAAAACGGATTACAAAATTGGATAATTGGATTTACAATAATGTCAGGGACAGTATTCTATCGTAATTTGAATATACAAGTTGAAATAACAAAGTTACAATAAATTATGTGAACATTGGTGCAGAAAAAGCTAGAAAACATCAGGTAAACGCTGCGTTTCTTTTGTTCTTGGCTATTGTTCATGTTTTGAAAATGCCTTGTATATTTTTGGTAAATGAAGTATACACGAGGTTTCCATATGGTGGACTTTCCAACCAAGTTTTGTTGTGAATGGCTCACAGATCGGATGTCATACTGTACAGTAGGTGTGACACAAGAATGAGGTGTGGGAAAGGGGAGACAAGACGAAATAGAGAAAAAAAGGTAGAAATGATAATAAGAAAACTAACCGAGCAGAGGTAAGATAAAAGAGAACGAGATGTTTGCTACAAAATCAAGTAAAATAAACAGTTGCAAATCAACAATTTTAAGGTATACAACTTTAATACAGTTTCAATAAAAATCCCTCGCTTAAAGAGGCGAGGTGACATCATGCTCAAATTCTCGTTTGTGCCATTTTTGCACTTCAAATTCAAGATGGAGTACGGTATTTTACACCCCTCCCCTAAAATTACAGATGCCAGTGATTTCATTTGTTCACATAATAACAATACAATAGGTGAACAAAATAAAACAACATATCAACGATCTATCAAACGTGATTACAAAGCGAATCCTAGAGAGATTAGTAAAACGCATTTACTAAGAGAAAAAAACATTGCCCTCGAAAGAAATTACATAAAAATGAACATTTGTCACATAAAAAATATAACTATTCTTGAGAGCACCGTGCGAACGCTGTGCGAACCTCAGTATTACACTGCTATTTGAATCTATTAGAAATATATGGACATTTTACTTCTAAGTGTCAAAAGAGATGGCGCTATTCATATTCATAATCCGATCTTGGTGTATTTATGTATAAACACCAAGCTCTACCAAAAACATTTATAGATTATTCTCGTAAACACAACCAAAATTATATCATCCATAACTCGAAGAAATGCTTTTCTGCTTTTTACTCGAACATCTGGTCCAGGTCTACGGAATTCTCTGGATAGAAAAACAAAACAATCTAAAACTGCCAGAGAATTTCGATATAAGTTCAAAACAAACCTTTTAGAGACATATACTTGAGCTTTGTGATATTTATAAATTCAACAATACATTGTACTATCATCTGATTTTTATTTTTTATTTTTTTGAAATTTGGGGCATATCTTGTCTTTTGTGCGTCGGATTTGTGTGTGTTTACTTTCTCCTAGTATTGTGTTTTTAGACTATTAGGCCATACTTTGGGGATTCGGGTCTTTTTTGGCATTTTGCCATCTCCTCAATATCATTCTTTGTTGTATTTCAGTATAATTTTATTTGTTCTTGCTCTGTTCAGTGTATTTGAGTGTGATATTGAAATACGGTAAATTGATATGATGATATGATATGCTGATTTGGATGAGATAGCGATGGTTGAAGCTCTGTGACTGAGACGATATGCTGATTGGTATGAGATAGCGATGGTTGAAGCTCTGTGATTGAGACGGACTCAAAAACTGATTAGGAAACAGTGGCGATGGTTGAAGCTCTGTGACAGAGACGGACACATAAACTGATTGGGAAGTGGTGACAATGATTGAAGCTCTATGACCGATCGAGACGATATGCTAATTTGGATGTAATAGCGATGGTTGAAGCTCTGTAACTGAGACGGACCAATAAATAAAGCTGGTTGGGATGATAAAAAGAGTAAACCTGGGTCTATAGGTGAGGAAGAATTCTGTTAGAATAAAGAATTCAAATAAAAACATGTTCTTAACTTTTAAATTCGGTGTGAAAGTGACGACATAATACGATGCATTTTCCCGGCAACCGTTCGTTTCACGCTCTTCACGCAGCTCATGTCATCGATGTAAATTATCCGCACTAACTGCAGACGTATTGACAGTACAAGAAGGTCAGATCGTCTCCAATGTCACTTGACCAGCAAGGTGTTTCACTTAGTCTTCTCTGGTGTCACTATGTACACCACTGTGAGCTGTGTGTCTGAGCGTGAATGGTAGCGTGGATGACTCAGACTATTCCGTAGTTATTTCTATCGCGATTTTGCAAGAAGGATTACATGGCACAAATACGTAAAAGAAATAACTGACAAATTGCACTTTTTTTCAAGATGTTTAACAAAAAGTGTATCATACCATTCGTAAAATTAATAAAAGGACATGACAATTTCTTTTCAGAATCCTGTAAGGGTACAAACATAGTCGGCCTCTAAACAAAATTCTCACTACCAAATATTTGGTCATGACGTCAAAATGACGAGTGACTCCAAGTAAAATAACTTCAACACCGAGTTGATACTAAATGAAATTTCGCGCTAGATTGTATGTACATGTATTGAATTGCCATATACATTGCACCAAATGATTGTTATCGGTTCATTCTTTAAATTCGATTCGACCAAAAGTTTGGTAGCGAAAATTTTGTTTCGAGGCCGACTATTTTTTGAGCCTAACTGCTTTAAGGCAAATGAACTTTCCTTTATGAAGTTTACTCTTTTTAGAATGTCAATACTCTAGTAGTAAAAGCCAATTAGAGGTGTGTAAATCGTGATACACCGAATAGTCCCATGCAATTGCCTCTGAGTTGCTTCCGATTGGTTTCAATTACGGTCTATGCCGTCCTAGTACTCGCCCCGTACTTGTCCTGCTGCTCACAACTGATACTCAAACGTTCATGGCCTTGGCGTGTGAAGTAGTACATCACGTTTTAAAACTTGCATGGCCTTACCAAAGCAAAGATCGAACCAATCGAATCGAAATTAAGTCTCAACAAACACCCTAACAACAATGATAAAGGTCAATTACTAGCTAACTACTAAAATTGGAAAATCTGGAATAAGTTCGATATGAAAAACAAGAGGATACATGGACCAATATTGGTTGATACGTAAAGCCAATCGGAAACAATTTTAAGGCCATTACACGATATGATCTACTTTTTCACGAATTATACATCCTGCACTGGGTTACTGATATTGAATTAACATGGACCTATGAAAGACTCCAGCATAAACTTTTCCAACTGATGAAGACCAACTGCACCAACTGGGCACTTTTATAACACAATGCTTGTTTGCTCTCCATTTTGAATTTACACTCATTAAGAAAGATAATTTAAAAACAATGTTATGTGGTAATATGGTTGGCACGATTTAAATCAATTATTCATTTTTTATATCGTTAATCAAACCATACACTCTTAGAAAGCAAGGATCAAATATGAGACAAAAAGGATCAATTCTGATCCTTTTTTGGTATCAAATATGAGCTTATCCTTTAAGGATCAAAGTGATCCCAAAATAAGGATCAAAATGCTTGATCCCCAAAAATGATCAAATATTTCTTATAAAAAGATCTGCCTAAAAATATATCACTGGAGTGACCCTAGCAGGGCTTGAACCCACGCCGCCGGCACGTATCGGTGACCATAACTACGAGACCATCGCTCTAACCACTTGGCCACTGCGAGGCAGTTATCAAGCGGGGTGTAATTATCGTATTTATATCATTATTGACAACACCACTATGTAGCGTACACGGAGTATACCAAGCCAGGATGAAATATGAGACAAAAATCACCTTAGATCCAAACACCCTTTCCGTATCAAATTATAATCCAGAAATACGGATCAAAAATTTGATATTGTAATCAAAAAGGATCAAAATATAATGATCCTAAAAAAGGATCAAAAATGATCCTGGTAAATTTGATCCTTTTGTATATATTGATCCAAAAAAGGATCAAAACGATCCATTTTGGATCAAAAGTGATCCTTAAGGATCAAAATAAAATGATCCTGAAAACTACTCGTATATTTGATACCGGCCTTCTAAGAGTGTAGGTACTACGGCTGGCATCGGCAAACCCTTTCATTGTAAAAAAAATATAAAATCGAATGACTGACGTCGACACTGTTTCTCAATGCAACATTGAAATAGAGATAAGTTGATAAACGTATTTGAAGACCAAGGAGAGTCTAAAAACCATAAAGGCTATTAATTCCATTGAATTCTAAGATTAAGAGGGGAACAGAACAAGCGTGACAAAGAAATGAAACAAACAAACAAAAAAAGTCAAATACTATTACTAGCATTACTCCCTTCACATTTCTTGTTAGCAAGTTCAGCTTTTTTACTTCCTTTTTGAAGTTGGCATTGCTATAGCTAGTGATGAAATTCAACCAACAATATCTCTATACTCTGTAAATCTGGAAGTATGCAACAAGTAGCCGAGTAACGCACACAAACCAATATGACCAAACGGGGAAGTAAATTAGACCATATTTCACAAACGAAGTACCAAATCTTCCTGAATATTCAAATGAATTTATTTACAATGTTCATCTAGCTGTTATCAAAAATTAGTCCAAAATAATACCAAAATAATGAAGAATTTATATAAAATATATTAATACGCAGTGATTCGGCCTTCATCAATCATTACTAGTCTCCGAGTACACAATACAAACCACAATGTTGAAGAATCGAATGAAAGGGATATGCTATGGATCTTGTAACAGAGTCTGATTTCTTGTTGCATACTTCAAGACAGGGGGGGGGCAGGACATGACGTCATCAGATTTTGAAACTTCCATTCAAAAAACTTGAATTTTAATTAAAGCTCCAAAATTTCATTTTATACCCTTATTTGGCGTATAAAAATACGCAGATTCCAAAACCGTTGGGGTCGGGACTTCGACCCCAGAAAAGTAAAAAGATATTGTGATTATTATAAAGAACTACTTTTCTTTTCATTTACGCATTGAAATATACGGGCGATACCACGGATGACTACGCATCAAATCTGAGTAAACAGTCCGGTAAACAGGCGATTAAAGGGATCGTCCTACCACCACTGCTTCAAGATTTATAGAGTATGTAGTGGTGTTGGGGGGGGGGGGGTCAGCTCGTAAATATTGTACCTAATTATACCGCATCATATTTATCTTACAAAATGACAATATGGTACACTGTTCAAACCTGATTACTTTGACCGTTTTTATAACGTGTTACTTCGGAGTGACTCTTAAACCTCGTCGACCTCGGCTCTGAACTAATAATGCCTTTTTTGCCAGGTAGTTTTCAGAACTAATGAATAATGCACACTTTTACAATTTTACAATTTGTGTGTTCTTAAAAAAGACTGTTCATTAACTACTTTCATTAAAACTAAACAGAAAAAGAATAATAAAATTATTATCAGTAATTTCAGGGATTTTCTCAGAGATGCAAATTCTCCATTGATTTTGATAAAACAATTAGTATTTGGTAGATTTGTGATGAAATCTGAAATAAAACATATAAGTCACCGTGCTCGTTTTTGAGAAATGTACGTCTTTTCCCCAAAAATCACCCGATTAAACACACAGAGTATTATAGGGAAAGCTCAAAAAAGTCGATCATTATGTGCTTGTAAAATAGTAAATGCTGCATTGATTTTTTTTTTAATTTACATATGTTAAAGTATTTTTGCGTACTTCAAAATACTGAAATAAAAAAGAAAAATGACAAAAAATTTTCAATAAAGTTTGTTTACTTTGATGGCACATCTGCGTCTGCATAATTTCCCGCGTATATATTACGCAGCGATACAGCGTCTGATTAATTATACGCGCTAGTAAAGCGTGCGTTCAGTGTGCATTGAAATTTGTGTTGGCAAAAAGGGTGAAATTTTTTGAATTTTTACTATTTATGAACAAACAAAATTGTTATCCCACGGTTGTAAGCAACTCAAGGAAGTTATAGGGGGGAACAGGGTTTCTTCGCCATCTTGTGTCGCTCATGGAGCAGAGTTATTGTACCTCCGGATGTATTCGGAATTTTACCCGATTTCCAGGCAGATCGCGTAAATCTGCAACTGACGCATATACAGCGTGTGCATTTTGTTTCACGCGCAAACCGTGTCTGCGTTTCATGTAGCGTGCATTGCGACTTGCTCTGATTAAAGTACGCCAATTTTCCCCGGGGGGGTAACTGATATTGGTTTATACCTATATTGCAAGTCTCGAGACCTGTCCAGGTCTCGCTTTTTTGGTAACGCGGGTGGTTACCCGGTCAAAATACCCAGTTACCCCCCCGGGCAATTTTCCCGCTAATCCGTTGCAAAGACTCTCGAATGTTGCACGCGGAGCCGTAAAATGCCGGAGGTACAATAACTCACCCTCCATGAGCGACAATCCAAGATGGCTGCCGTCCTTAGAAAAAGATAACAATATTTTCTGTATTTTAAAATCTATGCTGCCGTGCCATTGGATTTACACGGCGATGAAATCAAAATGGCGGAGAAACCGTGTTCCCCCCTATAACTTTCTTGAAGCAACTGCATCTGTGAGAAACCCCTTAAAATAGTTGTGGTATTTCAGTCAGCATCAGCTCTACTCTATAACAATAAGAAAAGTCAAGGACTTTCGTGTTTTGACCGCTTATTATTGACATTTAATTCTTACCAAAATTAATTATTAAAAATTTCAGAGGCAGTACCGATTTGCTATTTTTGTAACAATGAGAAGAAAAATAACACTACGAATCAAAATTAACTTGGGAATTAAGGGTCACATCAACATTGGGTCACGGTATGTCGTAGGACTGCATTCAGAAGCGGAATTTAACATTGAACATGAAATTTTGGAGATATAACAAACAATAATTGTTTAGTTGTTGTTTCTTACATTGTAACTCGTCAAATTTTGGTATAACACTAAACACAAATGCAACTAAGTGATATTTTTTCATCTGAAGCTTAAGCTTTGAAATCGGACAAATTTAATTGTTAAGGTTTTTAAGCTTTTTTCTTATTTTCAGAATCAAAGGTCCAAACTTCACAAAATAAAAACTCGTTTGAAGATGAGCTTACGTGGTCTGGAGATAACGGGGTTGTTCAACTCTCCTGGTGGCTCAGCTCTCCATCATCTTTCCTAATCGTCCCCTTGGATTAATCAATCATCAATCAATCAATGATACAAGTACTTGCATAACATGCATACCCCATGAAGGAGTCTGTTCGTACAGGGGTCCCACGGCTTTACGTGGCTGTCCGACCACGGAGCAAGTAGAGTAAAGTTTCTTGGCCAAGGAAACAAGGTCCAGTTACGCTATGTTTGTCATTCAATTGTAATTGTCTAACTTTACCATATATATACCCTTCAATTGGTGGCAAAAAAATTCAAATCGACCCACCCCTTCCCATGCTAATTAGCATAAATAAGCATTTTCGAGGGCGCTCTTCAAATTTGTTTTTGCCCATAAAATCGTAACCGAACAACTTTTTCCAAATTTTATTTCAGGAATGTATTTGTACTTACATACTGCAAATACTAGCCAAATTTCATTAAAAATTCCATCGGGAAGTTTTTTTCAAATTTTTGGCGGGAAAATTTTGACGCGACACGACAAAATTTGTTTTGGCCGCCATTTTGAAACGGTTTGTCTGATTTTCAAAAACATTTCTGTGTTTTAGTTCTGTTGAAGTACTTTGCCTATGACCAGAGTTTTAACGTAAAATTCCTTCGCGAAAACGCTTTTTCGGTGTTGGGTCCATGTGGACCCCTCCCCCTCCCCTTGACCACTAACGGGAGTGTGGAGGACCTTGACCACTTAAGTGTTAAAGCATTTTTCCTTGGAAAATAACTCCTCGTTTTTGCCTA
This sequence comes from Ophiothrix spiculata, assembly GCA_000969725.1. Classification (NCBI taxonomy): domain Eukaryota; kingdom Metazoa; phylum Echinodermata; class Ophiuroidea; order Amphilepidida; family Ophiotrichidae; genus Ophiothrix; species Ophiothrix spiculata. The sequence goes on along the minus strand of JXSR01S075112.1, from coordinate 52,758 downwards.
TCGGACCATTAACTAGGAAAATGTTGTCCCTTGGATGACGACTATGAGAAATGGACAACTTTGTCCACAGACTAAGAAAACCAAGTGTGTTTTTTTTTCTGTAAAACACTCATTTTTAAGGAATAATAATCCATGGGCAAGGATTCATAATGATAAAGAGTCAAAGTCCACCATAGGACTTACATGTACATACCTGCATGTCACTAAGGAACTGAAATTCCGCCGCCGGACTATTATCCCCGTGCTGTTGGGTAAAAGTCCACTGAACTCATGGTTCTAAGACTCTAAGTCCTAGTTTTCTTAGTCCAAGTCTTAGAACCATGAGTTCAGTGGACTTTTACCCAACGGCACGGTCTCTCTCGTCACTAATAATTCCCGTCACCCATGGTGTTGGTTGATTGTTTGTGTACTACTATGATTCTAAAGCATCAATCGAATATTTTCCAGCTAAATACCTCATAACTGACTTGCCGACCATGATCAGATAACGGCAAGTTGTTGCCGATTACTTTTCGTGTCTCCCCCAAAGCTACCCTAATAGCTACCCTTAGTAGCCTAATTTTATAAATGTTTGCTGACCTAAACAGAAAATGCTTTTGAACAACTATAGAGGTGACAATAAACAGGTATAAGCAAATATACCAAAATAGATAAAACTACCAAACTATGAAAATCAATAGGCCTATATATAACCTCTATAGTGTAATTATACATAACATTTACCTACCTTATTTAGCATATGAGATTTCAATATTTATGAAAAATTATTTTAAATTTAAAGACGTATAAGTTTCTTCCTGGGGAGTTCTTACAAGTGCGTGACGCAGCTGATCATCCTTTGACAAAGTGACAACTTTGATGCATAGACCAATTCGACAGAGCCGTTATTACGAACATCATGGGTCAGCCAACATTCAGGGGAGAGAAAAATATTCTCCACTGTCAAAAATATACTTATCTTATTGAAAAAAAAATATATTTTCATCCACATCTTCATTTTCTATTTGCATTAACCCCCTTGTGATTGTAGGGGGGTTCGAAGTCCGAACTATCCGACAAGTCACGTCGAGAGAAAAAAAATCTAGCGACAAGTTATCCTGATATTCACACGGGATATACCCGGGAAATTAAAATTAAATTTCGTCTAATGATCTCATTTGTATAGGTTCTAAGTACTAGCTGGGGTATTTATTAAAGAGTGATGCATGCTGTCAAGTCGTATTAATGTTTTACTTGTCTCATTCAAATTTCTTGCGAATTGATATTATACTTGTGGTTCTCTCGATGCAGGGCCAAAAAAAGAAATCGTTTGGCGGTTTTGTGTATACGAAAATACAAATTTAACTTAAAGATGAACAAACAGCTTTAATCTTTCTGTAGAAACAGGCATCTTTAGAATGGCTGCTTAAAATATTCCCTTATGTGTTATACAAGTTGATTATGTTTGATTAGCAAACCCAATTTTTTTTCGGACCGACGGAGTCTTTTTTCTCCCTGTTTTTCATTGTTGAACTATTAAACCTTATTTTAGTTACGGATTGGTGAACCTTATTTTAATTTCAGACATTAGTTCATTTTCGG
>JXSR01S075110.1:59550-72539 GCA_000969725.1 Ophiothrix spiculata | reverse complement strand
TGTTGAATTCAAGCTTTCGTGATTAGTTCCTTTGAAATGTTTACATGTCAAATTAACACAATGATTTTGGGAATTTTAGTTGCAAACCAATAAGACTTAGCATTGTTGATGTAGTCCTCCCTTAAACCAAGGGGGGGGGGGTACTTTAACAGTACAAAAGGGGTTATAGGGATGCGCCACACATTTCTGGTAGCAAAATCAGGCTCTCTAGTTTCTGGGTTTTCTTTTCAAAATGTTCCGAATTAGAGCATTAGAAAATTAGTACCAAAGTAGCGCAAGTTTGGGCAAAAACGTGCGATTTTTAATTAAATTTGAAACAGATTTGGTATATGGATGGGTCCCTTTAAAAAAAAATTGGTATTTGGATGGGTGGCTTTTCAAATTTCGCAGAGGAATGTCTCTACCCTCACCAAACCAAATTTGAACTTGGCCCTTAAAAGGCTTTTAGATAATCAATGATCTAGTTCTCACTGAAGTCATTGTTGTCGTTGGTGTATACTGAGCATATTAATTTCATTAATGTTGTTAATTTACGTGTGAATTTAGAAAGAATGGCCAGCTCCTCGGAACCAAGGTTCGTTGACGACGCCACATACTACGGTAAAAGCTGCATAAAAGTCCTGAGACTTCACAAGGAAGGCCCCAAACATTACATCCGGGAATTTGAAGTGACTGTCCATCTTGGGCTGTATTCAAGGAGAGATTTCATCAGCGGAGACAATGGGGATATAATTGCTACTGATTCACAGAAGAATACGGTGTATGCTTTGGCAAAGTCTAAAGGAGTGAGTATTTTTAGCAAATTTATTATTTAAGTATAGTATTAGGGATCAGCATTGTCTTTTTGTTCATGCAAAAATGAAGGAAAAACTTAAAAACTGATAAAAATCTGTAGATTTATTCCCTTTTATTATGCTTGCATTTGTTATTGGAGCTTAGTCTGATTTTTCAAATTGAATTTTTAGTGTCATATGAAAGATGACCACTCAAAAGATTTAAGTTTCAAATTTCAGCTCAATCGGTCTAACCGATTTGATTTTATGGGCAATTTTGTATTTCAGAGCCGCCTATACGTTACTGTGTAAATTAATTATGGTTACCATAATTAGACACATTTTCATGTATATCACCAAAACGAAACGTAATTCAGCCGTTAAATTTCACATGGGTTTTGAGAAAAATATGAGCAACATTTTGGAATCAAAATCTCAAAAAGTTTGAAAAAATGTTGAGGCAATCGAACCATGCTCCTTTAACTAAGTAACTCTAGCCAAGTAACTCCAGCCAAAAGCAGATTCTCTTTATAAAAAAATAAGTGTGACCTGACTTACCCTTTTTTACCACTGACCTGTGACGTAATAAGTTTTATGAAAATTTGATGGCTTAAAAATTATGAAATGGCTATGTTTTATAAAATTTGATGACCTAAAATTATTAAATGAATTTAATTTATTGTCATATTGAGGAATGTTTGTTTGGGTTCATTACTTAAAAAAATGAGAATTTGTGAAACCTATTACCAACTTTTTTCTTACTGTAATCATTGGAGTGAAATATACTTTTTGACATAGAAATAGTTTTGGGAATCTTTGGGAAATGTGATTTTCTTCTTGGAAACGTATTTCCGGGGCCCAATTTCTACATGATATCAGCTTTTTAATGTAATTTTCATTATTGGCTCACCATGTTTTCATTTCAGATCAGATCAGCAGAAGAGTTTGGGCTAGACCTCTGCCAGCATTTCTTGGCCACCTATCGTCAGGTAGAAAACGTCAGGGTCCACATCGATGAAGCCCCTTGGACCAGAATCAGTGATGATATAGGACGAGAGCATAACCATGCATTCATTGTCACACCACAGGCTGTCAGGTTTGCTGATGTGTTCCAAGAGAGATACAGTAAGTGTTGTGGGAAGATGAAGGGGGTGGGAATACAGGGGTTAGAAGGGGAAGGGTCTCTCAATTCAATGTGCCTAAAAGTTTGAACTTGCCAAGTTCTTTGCACCAGTGCTGAGGTCTGAAATCTTTGGGTCCAATCCAAAGTTGCTATATGCAAGAACCAGTCCAAATAATTGGATTTCAAAACAAATTGGTCAATTTGGACATGGTCATTGGACATGGTCATTGGACCCCTGAACACCATTCCTCTGACCAAAATCATCCTGTGACCTGTCCCGTTTAATAGTGACCAAGCAGCGAGTGTGCCGCTGCACGAGCCGTTCAAGCTGAGCCTCCAGATCGAGCTACTTGGCCAGTAGATTTTGCTCAGTATAGACCAGGGGAAAAAGATGATGGCTCTCAGTCAGAGCTGTAAAAAGTCTTCCTCATATTTTGTTATATGTGATGACTCACCCCGTAAGGGGGGACTTTGCGACAGAACACTTTTCAAGATACAGGTGAAAATAGGCAGCGAAAAATAAAGAAAATAATAAGAATTTCCAGCAGATTTTCTGTTGTAAAATTTGACCGCCTCTATCAATTTTAAAAAGTATAAAGTGTCATTTTAAAGCTTAGAAAATGCTGCAACAGATGAAATGAAAAAATGTAAATTGATATCATCTGCAAAGTCCCCCCTTTTGGGGTGAGCCATCACATATGTGCAAAACAGTGTTATTTTAGGCTCCAGGCAATTAAACTGATTGTCAAGTCAGATAAAGGTACTTGAGGTAAACACTGTATGCACCTCACACTTTAGAAAGGGTGGGTCTACAAAATCCAAATTTTGTCAAAAGGGTGGGGTATAAAGGGTGCCTTGATAAAATGGGTAGGGTTGAATTAAAAAGGGTGGAGTTGCTTACCCTAAGACTACAATTTAAAAGTTAAGCTGAGGAGCTCTGAGAATCAGAATGAACATATTCAATAAAGATAGATGATGTTGCAGTGGTCAAAATAGGAAATAAAACTTACAATTACTATTGAGACAATTCAAAAATGGGCTGAAAAACACAAAAAAATTGCATGCACATACAAAAATTTACATGCACTGAGCAAATGTTACATGCATTTTGTGCATGTAAAACCCCCTATTTCAAACATTGTGATGTCACCACTCCTCCCACACAGACGAGTCTCATTTTTCACCTATTTCTGTCACCATGGTAGGAAGAAATGAGGATGCGCTGAAGAATGTTGCTTTTTTCTTTGAACCCGGTGAGCTGGTGTACTGGCTTGCGTATACATGTACCATATACCCGACGAGCCGGTATTTGGAACCTTTGTCAGAAACCTGCATCACGCATCAGAATATTTAGTGGTGTTTGTTTACATCAGAAGATGTTACACAACACAATAGTACTGATTACACGAGTACTGATTTTATGTGGAATATTCTGCAATATTCGTACAAATATCAATTTTTGTAGAAATTGTAGTATAAAATTTGACCTTTTTGGCTCATTTTTTTTCCATTTGAACATTTTTTTTTCAGAAAAAACATTTATATTTATAGTCCGTTGATATACCAGAGGGCCTGTTGCTATCCGAATTTGCGGCACATCCCCATAACCCCCTTTGTACAAATTAGCCCCCCTGGGGGTCAGACTGATCTTCAAATATTCTTTTTTATAAATTCCTGTGTTTTATTCAACAGAATCAGCTCAAGTTTGGGGTGGCCTAAAAGATATGAAGATTCTCAAGACCACACAGTCCGGGTTTATAGGATTCGTTCGGGACCAATATACCTCACTCCCAGAAGTCAAGGATAGGATATACAGTACTGTAGTATTGTGTAAATGGCTTTACTCTGACTATGCAAATGCAGACTTTGATAAGAGCTGGTAAGTGCTAACTTGGGAGATATTAAGGGGCATTGGGCAATATTTCGATATTTTATTAGTGGTTGATTTACACTAAATATGTTAGAAAAATAACAGTTTAATTACCAAATATATCTAATAGTGGGAAAATTGGGATCAAAACTTTCATTAAAGTCAAATATGATAATTTTGTTTTGTTTGTTGATCTTGGGTATGAGACTAAACTTTATACATACACTAGCGGTTTAAAGTATTTCCGCACAAACACTTTATTCAGCCATATCTCACAAGGCGTTTATAAGGAAACTATCTGGAAACTTACGTTGCTTTTGGTCAGATCTGATAGGTAATCTAGTTAAGTGTAAAAATTGAGCACCGAATGGGATCAACCCCCTCACGTACGGGTAGGGGGCAACAACACAAATGGGTCGAAAAACGAGATTTTTAGGTCAAATTTGATTTGACAACGCCTGGGTCAAGGTCACTTTACCACTCAAGTTGAGTAGTCATATGGAATGTGTATATGCAATAGAGTGAAAAGCAGGCAATTAAATATCCTGGTTACACTTGACTGCGCCAAGAGAATGCTTGGAAGCTAACGAAATATGATCCTTCAACGCCCCACCAGTTTACAAAAATAGGGTTGTGATGAATGTGGAGTGTTTTGTGACGGTATATGACAGATTGAAAACCTCTTAAAACATTTTAAAATGTCATACCGCCAGGGACCATTCCACTTTTACCATGGCCCTATTTTAAAAATGAGTTTGCATTATAGATCTCCTTTTAAAGCCAATTACAAACTTTCACCTCTAGGGGTAGTATTTATCATTTTTGACAATGATATTAAAACATAAAAGAATATCTAAATATTTAGATAAGGTTTTGAATTTGAAAAAGATTCTTTGCATTCTGTCATTAGTTCCGCTAAAACATCTCAAAATTTTTTGGGAAAAGTTTGGAGATGATGCTCAACTTATTCAATGCTCCTTTAATTGAAATCAGTTTACAAATGGGAAGCATAATTTATCAGTTTCCTCAAGGATTTGGTGGTACAGAGGAAACAGGTTAATCTTGAGTTCATAGGAATTAACGTTTTGTCACGTGTTATCAGAACTATATACGTGTTATCTAACAAATTTAAAATCAAGATATTCTTGGGAATGGACAAATTTCTATGTGTTATCAAGAAGTTCATGTTGTTATCAGGGTACATGTATAAGTGGTTGCCATTGTAGTCAAAATCTCCAGTTACATGGTCTCAGTTTGAAACGTCACAAGTTTGAAAATGAAAAACATGAGGTCAGTTTGAAAATTAGAATTATATTAAATTGATAACTAGTTTATATTCATATTTAGAACTGACTATAGTTCATATGCACAAAGTAGGTTTAAAGTTAGACATAGTCTAAGTGGAATTTACCGTATATTGGCAAGATTGATATTAATCACATTTTCCACTTCCAATCACTGTCATAAAGCAAAGGTTTACAAATACTGCCTTGAAAAATACTGAAAAATGTGTTTCAATTAAGTCGTGATGGGAGATTTCACTTAGACCAGATCTTAATTTAACCTTATTTTTGTCTTAATTTCAGGCAAATAGTAAAAAGCACAGTTCTTGATGTTTTTAGCGGTCCGTCACACAGTGGAGTGTATTCGCCATCAGTGCAGAATACGTTGTACATTGCAGAAAAACAGATATTGGACAAAATTCCTCGGGTAAGATGGACTATAATGAGCTATCAAGTTTGAAAATGAAAAACATGAGGTCAGTTTGAAAATTAGAATTATATTAAATTGATAACTAGTTTATATTCATATTTAGAACTGACTATAGTTCATATGCACAAAGTAGGTTTAAAGTTAGACATAGTCTAAGTGGAATTTACCGTATATTGGCAAGATTGTTATTAATCACATTTTCCACTTCCAATCACTGTCATAAAGCAAAGGTTTACAAATACTGCCTTGACAAATACTGAAAAATGTGTTTCAATTAAGTCGTGATGGGAGATTTCACTTAGACCAGATCTTAATTTAACCTGCTTTGTCCACACAGACCTGTGTGTTGAATTTACTTTTTGACTGAAAAAGTCTTTGTTTTTTAGTTTCAGACTTAAATTGATATTTATAAAGTGGTTTGTTTTGTCTGATTCATGAACTCATGGACTGATGACCCACTATAGGAAATATTCACTCTTTGACTATTGAAATTTTGGACTCATGGCCGAAATTGGCACATCAAAACAAGTTTGAGTACCCCTTGTAGGAAGAATTAAGTTTGATATTTCGATACAGTTTTAAATCAGTGTGTGTGGAAAGGATTCAATATGGTAGGAGGAATTCAGGTTAGTTTCTTTAAGGGAGGTCGGAACCTCACGATTTCTGAAAAATTGTTTTGATCATAACTTGAAAACTAATGAAGTAAACTATATAAAAGTATACATTTTTAGAAAGGGAATTGCACAAGAAATCTTTTTATAGCATCAGATTCTTGATTTAAGAAGTCGCTTTTAAGTAACTCGTCAAAAGTGAGTTATCTTGCTAAAATCTTTTGAACAAGCCTAGGAAAAATATAAGGAGGGGCATTGAATTGTCAATCCTTGGGTTGATAGTGATATTTGGATGGGGAAATATATATTCAGGAAAAAAGTAAATCTGGAAAAAAAGATATCTAGCTGGGGGTTAGTCCCTCTAAAGCGATAGATATACTTCGTCATTTTTGTAGTCATTTTCATTCAGAATTTTTCTCATGGTGATTGTTTTTTAAGAATGGGGTAAACTGTTAATTCTGAACGAGAATTTTCATTCTAAATTTTCTCATTATGGAGAATGTAATAAATGGAGACCTATTTTTCACCCCATTGCACATTTTCAAGTGCTTACTGATTGGTAGTATATAATGTTTGATATTGATTCTACGGCCTAGATCGATTCATGGTAAGCTAATCTCTTCTTGCAATGATGGTTATGATTTACACAATGGTGAAATTGTACATGGGAAAATGTTCATTCAGAATGAAAGTTTACACCATTCTTCAAAACCATAAGAAAAATTCTGAATGAAAATGTCAACAAACTACAAAAATGACGGAAGTATATCTACCGCTTATTTCTAATTTTCAAATATAAAACAAAATGTTTTGTCTTAATTTCAGGCAAATAGTAAAAAGCACAGTTCTTGATGTTTTTAGCGGTCCGTCACACAGTGGAGTGTATTCGCCATCAGTGCAGAATACTTTGTACATTGCAGAAAAACAGATATTGGACAAAATACCCCAGGTAAGATGGACAATAATGGAACTATGGATCACTAAATCACTTGCTAGGGGTGAACATGATGCAAAAAATGAGTTCTGGTCATTTTTGAGGACCCCCCCTTTTAGACCTCAAAAAGTTTAAAGGGCTTCTCTGTTTTAGCCATGAACTTGACTAGTTTAAAACTTAATTTTCGTGGAAAATTTATGATAATTTTTTTCAATGGTAAAGAATTTTAAGCGCCCCTTTTTACATTAGGCTCACTACCCAAAAAGTGTATTTGAATGGTCCAGTGCATTTCCTCTGGTTTCCCTTTCCACTGATCTGAAGCAGCTCATCTGTAACAGCAAGTGCTAAGTGGTGCAAGCTATGATTTTAAAGGCATTAGCCACGATCGTGCTTTTCAATGTAGACTTGCTATATGGAACATACCTTTTTTAATTATAAAAAATACAACTTACAAATATCAGCACAGCCTGCCCGTTGTTCAGATATATTCTCTTATCTTTGTGAAGTTATGAGCAAAACTTGAAGCATATAATAAGTTATTCACCAGTGATTCAACAACTCACTGTATCTCTTAATACAGGAGCGTACCGTTGTTGATTTGTGATGAATCCACAGTTAATATTCAAATAAGCGCGTCACGCACGGTACAGCGTACACGGAGGTGCGTTTACGCAGTGCACATAAATCGACGCACTGTTCATCGCGCGTCGAGAATTTGAGTACGTGCAAGAACTGGCGCTTGGGAACAGTTGAAAACGACAAAGCAACAATCAATTAAAAACTAGCATTTTGTTTCAGATTCTTCAAAGTATTTTTTATTGAGATGGGTATCTGTTAAATTGAAAACATTTTGAATTTATTATACGTTTCAGGAAGATTTTCGTTGTTGAAAGGTATTCAAACATACTACAGAGTTGTTCATCGCTAATCAACAACTCTGCATCCGATGCGTCGGCGTATTTTTATCACACTCGGGTGGCTAAAGCCACCCTCGCGCGATAAAAAATACGCAGACGCATGGATGCATCGTTGTTGATTAGCGATGAACAACTCTGTAGCATGTTTGAATACCTAAATGATATATTTAGTGATAGTGTTTCTAGAAATGTTAAATTCTCAAAATTAAACTGTTTTGCATCCACCGTTCTTTTATGAATTTTCGTATCCATATGGAATCATGGCTAGTATCTTTAATGAGACTAGTTAGAACTTGTGTTATTCTGCTGGTTCCCAGCAGAGCTCTCAGAGAAGCCATCAGTCGATCTGAAAGCCAGGATTTTGTTAGGACTAGAGTTAGAGTTAGAACTAGTGCTGTTTGTCTGGTTTCCTGGTCAACTTATCTAGAAGCCAGCCAGCCGGAGATTTGTTAAAGTTATGGAGAAAACGTTTCTAGAAGCCAGCCAGCCAGCCAGCCGGAGAAGTTATGGATTACTGTTTAGGAAAATCAGTTAGTAACTAATGTGGGATTTAAAAACAGCCCTTCACTACTTTTTGCCCTTAACCCTTTAACCCTATTTTTTGAACGGCAGAATTAGTTTGCACAAAGCATTAATAGAGTGTAGTTCTTCAGAATTACGGTAAGGGGTTTTCTCGCAGATGCAAAATCTCCATTGATTTTCTTAAAATTTTAGTATTTGGTAGATTTATTTGTGAATCTTAAATAAACTAAATAGGTCATCGTACTCGTTTTTGAGACACAGACATTTCAAAAAGTATGAAAAATTCACTCAATTTACCACACAAAGTATAGGGAAAGCTAAAAAAATTGATCATTATGTGTTTGTAAAATAGTGAATGCTCTATTGATTTTTTAACTTTTTGCATTATGGTCTCATTTTTTAAGTTGGGACCCAAACGCGTTACATGTGTGTTTTAGTGAAATAAAGCCTCTTATATAAAACCCTCCAGATTTCCAAAAATATGCATCTTAAGTGCATATAAGTATATATATCCTGAAAGCTAATTGTATCAGTAATTTCAAAATGTGCATATAAAGTCAAGCGTACAGGGTGGCTAAGAGTTATACAGGGAGAGACAAACAAAAAAATCGTCAAAATGATCGTCAATTGATTGACATCCAGACAAAAAACAGGACTTGTATATAAAAAGTCAATGCGTTGAACATAGAGTTTAGCCTATTACCCATCCATACATATCAGCAAAAAGTTCATCATCAACGTTGCATACATTATACAGGGTGTTACAAATTTAGGAGTTAATTGCAGCTTGTAGTGTTTATATTCAGTAAAGTGTGTCTTGTGTATAAAATTTAGCAAATAAGCATTGTATTTAACATTGCTTAACCTGATGAAACAAATATGAATCTAAATTTTGTTATTGAGTAATTTTAAGATTGATTAAATTGATTAAAACCCTCCTCTTGTTAACAATTGATGTAATAAATTTCAACTTTCTACCCCACGCCACAAGACCTCATTACCATCCCCTCTATCATCTTCTTGAACTAAAATGTCCTCTTTTACCACTTCTTTGCCCTTATATCCTCCTCTACCTCCTCTTTGATACCAATTCCTCCTCTACCTCCTCCTCTACCTCCTCCACCACCCCTGGCTAATTATGTTTATCGAACCGTAGCAATTACTGATTAAATTATTTATTTTTTTATTCTTCTGGAAATTAAAGAACATTAATCTAGCTTTCAATTGAGCCCCCAAACAAGTCTATTTATGTTCCCATAGTGAAAATATACTGAAAAAGAACATATATTTTAGATAGAAATGTAACAAAACCACCTTTTATTGGGTCCCAACTTAAAAAATGAGACCTTATGTTAAAGCATTTTTTGCGTACTTCAAAATACTGAAATTAAAAAAAAGGGTCACCGTATTAGTTTTCCAGAAATTGACATTTTTCATTAAGACTTGATAACCTTCATGGCACATCTGTGTCTGCATAATTTCCCGTGTATATATTACGCAGCGATTCGGTAATTGATCAATCAAACGCGTTAGTAAAGCATGCGTTCAGTGTGGATTGAAATTTGCGTACGCAAAACAGATGCAAACATTTGTTTGATTTTTTACTATTTATGAAAAAAATTGTTATCTCGCAGTCGTAGACAACTGGATCTGTGAGAAAACTCCTTCATAGTATAGGGTGGTGTTCTTCAGAATTATTGCCCTAGTTAATAAAACTCAGGTTGAATCAGGGTAAGCTATATTGTCTTTGGGCCATGTTTCATTTTTTGTCTCGCCTGAAAATTTTTCAGGAAAGGGCATGTATACCATTCCTTAAAACTGTCCGCTGTCCACATTTCTTGTCCTGAGCAAATCTCGGAAACCATATGCCCTATGTTGATGATATTTGGTGAAGTAGGTAGAGTTGAAGCTGAACTGGTGCTACATACAATTTGAACCCAAACTATGCATATAAAGTACCTATAATTTGCATAATTTATGCATATTTTTTATTTTTTATTTTAAGTATATATCTCCAAAACCATAAGGGTTATGGTAATGAAACTTGGTGACATAAAGGAGTTCGTGATTAGCACACATGACACGCCTTTTTTTTTTGAGGTGCGGTAAAGGTCATTTGAGGTCAAATTTCAAAATTTTCAAAAAGTTGACCTGAGGTTATCCAAGGTCATTTTGAGGTCAAGGTCATAACTCATGAACTCCTGACCCCACATGGATTAAACTTTGACCATACAAAGTGCTTAACCAAGAGCAAGGTCAGTCAAGGTCAAAAGGTCATCTGAGGTCAATTTTCCAAAATGGTCAAAAAGTTGCCTTGAGATACATTCAAGGTCAAAACATTTATCCAAAGGACATCCAAGGTCACGTTACAGTCATAGCCAGTCAAGGTCATAGCCATAAATTCTGAAGAAGATCATCTGAGGATGATGCAGCAGGCGAGACTACTGGTTCGCGAACCATCTTGTATATATGCAAAAGAACATATTTTCTGTTTGCCAATAAATTCCATATTGTTTTCTCTCTAGATTGAGCGTGTTGATATGGAGATGCCAAACGTTCATTATTTCTTGGCAGATTTAGCAAAGCTTGGTATCAGGAATGACAAACAGGTAAGGTCATAGGCAATGCGACAGCTTCTGAGACCCTTAACCCTTTAAATGTGTGGCGGAGCGGTTAGAGCACAGGATTCATAATACAGAGGTTGTGGGTTCAAGACTCGTTGGTAGCACTGCCGGTCGGACCATGTCTCTTTGTTTTCCTGGGCAAGAAACTTTACTCCAATTGCTCTGTGGTTTAGAAGTCACAACAGACGGATGCATTTGATTATGAGTCCAACGCTCTAACCACTTGGCCATGCTCCCTTCATAATTAATGGGATCTTGTCAAAAAGCGCCAACATTGAAAACACTCTCATCTTTGCATTCAATTTTGCATAATGTTTGTATTATGTAGAACTTGTACGGTTTTGCCTCTGAAAGGCAGTCGGATCTTTTCACTTGCAGTTGAATTTTTGACATAGCCATCACACTCTAGTTTCCCGTCTTTATTTATGATTGACACCAAACTGCATTGTACAAACCAGAATTCAATCTTTAAAAAGTAGGGTTAATTTTAGAGGAATTGGTTTGGTTAGGTTAAAACAAACATGTTTAGCCTTTCCAACTTACACACACATCTTTAGTACTGAGTATATGATGTAGTTTATCTCTTATTCATGATTGCCAACTGTCCCAATTTTCCTGGGATTGTCAAGTTTTCTGTATGAAAAAAAGGTAAAAATCCATTTGAAAAATTAAGAAAAAAACCTTAAAAGATTGCAAAGTATCACCGATTGAGAGAAAATAAAACTTATGCTATTGTTTTTTTGACCAAAGCCACATGACTATGTGCATTTGTATATGCAGAACGTTGAACTTGTTATACACGGGGATGATAATAACTGTTATTTTCGAAGCAAAATTGCTATACAGTGTGTCCCAGAATGAAGTTATCAAGATTTCAATGCCACATAATTCAAAAACTAAATTATCCCAGATAATGAAAGTTAGTGACAATCATGCTGAATATCTCCACTTGCTTTGTTGCAAAAATAAAGAAAATACATGCATTAATTTTCTAGAAGTGAGCGTTTGAAGCTCCAGAGGGGTTTGGACACTTTTCCCAGTTTGAAGAGGTCGTAATTTTTAAAAATCCAGCGGTATGCGAGCAAGGATGTCATCTTTACCAAAACTTCTGTTTTGTTTCACATGTTGCTTCTCCGTGATGATGCCTTGGAATCTTAACAAAGGTTCAGCTGAATGTTAACTCGGCTTCTACCTTGGCGTCCACACGCTTCTTTTTTGCAGTTCCTTTTGATACCATAAGCTTTATATTTTCTGACATATTCAAGATTTGCTACTCGTGCGATGAGGATATCTGGCTCCTGGAAATGTTGAATAAATCTTTCCATTGTTTCAATAATATCTGCACTTTCCAGGTATTGGTCAAACTCTTTTCTCCATTGACAAATGAGGTGTTATTTGCTTTGAATTACCTTATTCCTACAACCAGGGTACCATCCTTGTAGCATGCTTTCAAATTGCCCGCTAAATGACTTTCCTGAACGATTACCTAATAAAATATATTAAATGATTTTTACATATGAAAAGGAACCAGACTTAGGTTAAAATAATCTTGAAAACAAAGGCATTTATAATTGAACAAATATTTTCATGATCATTTCTAGATGACATTCATCGTTGCATGGTTAAGCTGCAAATCGCCGTAGAATTTTTACAACTTACCCAAACTGGGAAAAGTGTCCAAACTCCTGTGGAGCTTCAAATGTTCACTTCTAAAAAACTAATGCATAGATTTTCTTAATTTTTACACCAAAGCAAGTCAAGACATCAGTCATGATTGTCACCAAGTTTCATTGTCTGGAATAAATTGGTTTTTGAATTTATGGCATTGAAATCTTGATAACTTTATTCTGGGACACAGTGCATGTATCTACATAGAAGTTAGAATGTGCAATTGGTTTTAAT
>JXSR01S075109.1:33463-43600 GCA_000969725.1 Ophiothrix spiculata | reverse complement strand
CAAACCTAAAAATAACAAAAACGATCCATAGAATTATTCGCCCCCCGGAACCACATCAACACGGCGATTTTCACAACCATACGATAAATGATGAAAGAGTAGATACACTTTCTAAACGTGACGCACCAACCCCATATGTATACACCTTTGCCTGCTAGGGCAAAGGTCTAAAAATTTGGAAAAAAGTTCAACTGAAGGAAGCACAGATAGAAGAGCAAGAGATTGAAATTAAACATCTGCAAAGTAGTACACTGGAAAATGACAATGAATTTAAACAGAAAAAAGACAACAGCTGAATTGAAACTGTGATTGCAAGTTCTGAAGTATAGCATGTACACATATGGTGTGGGTCAGCTATGGCTGTCTTTTGTGTATTACTTTCACTTTTCTCTCTATGGGAATTTGATAGAATAAAGGAAGGCATTTATCAGGTTTATATAACCTTCCAGAAGAGCCCGAAGATACGGGGGAATCGGAGGTGAATTCAGGTGAAAAGAAGATTTTTAAAGATGGCCGCTGACTGTACGCAAAATGTGCGGGTCAAAACGAAACAACAATTTTTGTGTTGCTATATACACAGAAGAAAAAGGTGTGTTATTATCACACCTTCTATTATTATAAATAATGACATAATATGTTTGACATGTGTCTAAATTGGGTAAGAATTGAGCCACATTAATACAAATTCTAAAACTTCCACAATGTTGTTTATTTCTTTTTTTAATTGCAGCATACAAGAACAAGTTGCCTTAAAAGAAGGACCACAGAATCAATGGCCAATATACTCTATGCTAAAGGCAGTGGACCAAGTAAAAATGGAAAGCTGAGTGCCTATGCAGCATCTAAGCAATATGGTGTTCCAAAGACCACTCTGCTGTGAAGATGTCAATAGGAAAGTCAGTTCTGTTGCTCAAGGACTACGCCCTCCAGCACTAACCAATGAAGAAGAAAACATGTTAGCAGAATGGTGTATAGCACGAGAGGACTGACTGTTCGGTGAACACTACTTCATCTACTTCCGTCACTGAAGGCAATGATGATGCATCTACAGTCATGGAACCTGCTTGTGATATTCTATCTACTTCTGTCGACGTACACACTGATGATACATCTTCTATGGACACTGAACTCCCCAATCATGATCCATCTATAGTAGCTGAATGTAGCAATGATGCAAGTAAAACAAATTTCACAACAACCAGTAGCATTACAGTCATGCATGATTTTAATGATGCAACATTTAATACAAATGGTGAACGTGCTGAAGAAATTGCATTTCTTACCACTACTGAACCTGCTGATAATGCACCATCTACATCTACTCCTGCTCCTGACACACAATCTACCTCAGACAGTTGTGGCGATATCATTACCGCCCTGGTCTAACGCCGTATCATCATATCGATACGCTCGTATGTTATATCAATAAACATCATGGCCGACGGAATAAAGTAGATGTAAATTACAACACAAACTTGTGTACTTGGTATTATATTTATCATATTATTACATGGTGTCACGGTGAATGACCCATGGATTGCGTCGGGTTATACGATTGGCATTCTACTTCTGTATTTGTAGTCATATTGTAGTGAGTAGAGTATGAATAAGCTTACGGTAAATCACACTTGTTGCACGATCGTTTCCGTCATGTGTGATGACCATGTCCATGACACTCGGGTTTTAATTTATTGTGTTGCAACTCATTTATAAATATTTTGCAATACGATCTCAATTTTAAGGGATACATTTAAGTCTACATTAATAACTATAGTATCCATTTTAAGAGTTTGAGTTTTCTCCTAAATTCTAGACTGGTAGAGTGTCAACTTTGTTTTGGATCGGTACATGAGTTTTCCAGTGAAATCTATCATTGTTTGTAAAACTAAAAGTTTAATGTTATGACTATAGTTTATACCAATGTCAATATATCTATCATGTTGTCAATATTTTATGAATATCATGTCATTATAAGCACGTTGATGTCTGTCACTTTCATCTGATACATTTTAAATACACTGCTTGTTTTAAAAATTTCTGCCACTTTGGTGTCCTTCGAGCAGCCTTGTTTTCTGCCAATTTTGCTGACGTCCTTCAACCAGGTTATTGGAATGTGCCTGTCCCTCTCCCTCGATTGTGTTTAGACGGGGATTTAAAAAGTAATTGGCGTAAATTCAAACAAATGTGGGACAGTTATGAAATTATTACAGATTTAAAGAAGCGTGGTGAGAAGGTGCGCGTTGCCACTTTCATTCAAGCTATCGGCATTGATGCCCTTGATATTCATAATAATTTACCATATACCAGTGAAGATCACAAAGATCAACTTGATCAAATCCTAACGTACTGGGAAACATACTGTGTTGGTCAATCCAATGTTTCTTTTGAGCGCAATAAATTCAATAATTGTGTGCAGGGTGATTGATGACAAATTTGATGTCTTCTTAGTCAAACTTAAGTCCTTGGCTGCAACATGTGACTATGGTGCTCAAAAAGAGTCTTTAATCAAAGATCGTAATATTTGTGGTGTTTCAGATGACAAGTTACGTCAAAAACTTACGAATACACCAAATTTGGATCTAGCCAAAGCTATAAATTTGTGCAAAACTGATGAAGCAACAAAAGCACAAATGAAATCCATGACTCCCTCCAGTAGTAGCACTGCACATGTTGTTGATGAGGACGATGTACAATCATGTCATCGTTGTGGTCATGCATCAGCCCGTCCAGAAGTAAACCAAAAATCAAAGTTTACTACCAAGTGTAAATTTTGTGGAGGTAAACATGAATTTTCTAGAGACAAATGTCCAGCCTATGGGCAGAAATGTTCAAATTGTGATGCAATTGGTCATTTTTCAAAAGTCTGTAAAAATAGGCCCAAACACAAAAAAGGTATGAAAAAACACAAACACTATGGGAAACATCATACGTCTTACAAATACAGGTCTCATGCTGTTACCGATACTTCTGATTCTGACAGTGCTAGTGAGACAGATGATGACTCGTATAACTGTTTGTGTGTCAATTTATTAGGTGACAAGACTGATGACAAAATAATGGCAGAGTTTAAGATCAAAGGTGGTGAATGTGTCAAAATGCAGGTAGATTGTGGTGCAACATGTAACGTAATACCAGTGAAACATGTTCCTAGTCAAGTGTCAATTAAGAAGTCTAATAACTAAACTTAAGTTGTATGATAAGACTTTAGTACCAGTAATAGGGTCATGTAGAATGCCAATCAGGAATTCGCGAAACGGTGAGAAATATATGGTGAAATTTCTGGTTGTAAAAGGCAAGCAATTTATCCCTTTAATCGGGAAACGGACCGCAGAAGATATGAACTTGATAGCAGTCCATTACGAGAACGTTTCATACACTTCAAATCTCGTATCCAAAGATAACATCAAATCAGCATATGAGGATTTATTTCGCGGTCTCGGTAAAATGCCTGGACTGGTTCACCTTGAAAAAGACTCGTCAGTTCAAACCGTCATTACGCCGCCTCGGAAAGTACCTCTTGCAGTTAAACCACAGCTCAAACGCGAATTAGATCGTTTGTTGGATGAAGGTGTCATTGAGAAAGTTCGCGAATCAGCTGACTGGGTTTCAGCGCTACTGACATGAATCAAATCAAACGGCAAGCTTCGCGTCTGTATCGACCCCAAACTGTTAAACGAGTCCCTTAAACGCAGACATTATCCACTTCCTGTGGTGGAAGACATTTTACCAGAACTTAATGGCGCAAAAGTTTTCACGAAAGCTGATTTAAAGGATGCGTTCCTTCAGTGTGAATTGGATAAAGATTCTTCAGCCCTTACTTGTTTCCAGTCGCCATGGGGCCGTTTTCGCTATCGTCATATGCCTTATGGAATTAAACCGGCTCCAGAAATCTTCCAGCAGAAAGTTGATGAATGTTTTCAGGACTTACCGGGGGTCTACACAATCGCTGATGATGTTGTGATTACAGGAAAGGGTAAAACTCATGAGGACGCGCTTAAAGATCACGATCAGAATCTTGTCAAGTTCCTGAACAGATGTCGTAAACTCAATGTTAAATTAAACTTTGAGAAGTTAGAATTATGGTGTTCCGAAATATCATACATGGGACATGTTCTCTCGGCAGAAGGGTTGAAACCTGACCCCAAGAAAGTCTCTGCAATTCGCAACATGCCAAAGCCAACTGATGTTGCAGGAGTACAAAGGTTTATTGGTATGATAAAATATTTGCAGAAGTTCTTGCCTGATCTCTCTACTATCAGTGCTCCAATCCGCGAATTAACGCATAATGACACTCCGTGGGGCTGGACTATTAAACATGATCAAGCATTTGAATCTATCAAGAAACTTGTAACAGAGTCACCAGTTCTTGGTTACTTTGATCCAGCTGTGAACACTGAAGCACAAGGCGATGCTTCTGACAAAGGTTTAGGTTTTGTCCTAATGCAAAATGGCCGCCCAATAACATACGCAAGTAGGGCAAAGACCGGTGCTGAAACTAGGTATTCTCAGATTGAGAAGGAACTACTCGCGTTAGTGTTTGGACTAGAACGAAACCACACTTATACATATGGTAGACATATTCTACTGTGGACAGATCACAAGCCCCTTGTTAATATTACCAGCAAGCCTTTAACTGTAGCTCCTAAACATCTGCAAAATCTGTTACTACGACTTGGTAACTATGACGTGGAACTGAAATATATGCCTGGTAAAGACTTAGTACTTGCAGATACACTTTCCCAAGCTTACTTGCCCCTTGATAGTGACAATAACAGTGAACAAACTGAAATTGAAAGTATCAATTTAGCCCAGAATCTCAATATCACAGACAAGACTTTGGAAGAAATACGCAGTGCAACAGCTACAGATGACACGCTTACACAGGTAGCAAAGTACATACAGCACGGCTGGCCAAAAACTGTTCAAGCATGTCCTATGACTACTAAGCCATACTTCCATCTTCGAAGTGACTTATCTTATCAAGATGGTATTGTGTTCAAGAGTGAACGCTGTGTCATTCCACTCTCGCTTCGATCATCAATTCGCAGCAAACTTCATAAAGCTCACAGCGGAGTTCGAAGTACTCTGAGATTTGCCCGCGAAACAGTATTTTGGCCTGGTATTACAACAGAACTGATTGATCTAGTCACCAAGTGTGATGTGTGTAACACACACACACCTAGTCAACCAAAGCAACCACTAATTCCCCATGCAATACCTGATGGGCCATGGGAATACATTGCCTCAGATATATTCACGCTTAATCAGAAAGACTATTTGTGCACTGTGGATCATTACTCTGATTACTTTGAAATAGATCCCCTGAACAGATCAAAGGACGCTAACGCAATTATCAACAAACTTAGCCGCCACTTTGCAGCTCATGGCATTCCAAAGAAACTAATGACTGATAATGGTCCACCCTTTAACTCCGAACAATTTAGAAAGTTTGCACAAGACAAAGGGATTGAACATGTCACTAGTTCTCCGCATTTTCCACAAAGCAATGGTAAAGTCGAGAATACAATCAAAACCGCAAAGCGACTACTGAAGAAGTCTGATGAGTTCCAGATGAGCCTCCTCACTTGGAGAAACACTCTTATACCCACCAAACAAGAGCTACTCCAACCTGAAATTCCACATGGACAGAAGGAACAGAAACTTCATAGTAAAATGTCTCAAAAACATTACTATGACAAAAGTGCTAGAACTCTACCACCATTAAATATCGGTGAAACGGTACGTATACAAATCGGCACAAGATGGGATAAGGCACAAGTACTGACAGATGCAGGTATAAGATCATATGAAGTGATATTGCAAGACGGTCGCAAGTTTCGCCCCAATCGCAAGCATTTAAAGAAAAACCCCGAGATATTCACAGAGCACTACGCTGATGACCCAATAAGTGACGCTGACGCACCTGACGCAGAAGCACCTGACGCGATCCCGCCTCCAGAAATGCCGCTCGCTGACAACGCTAGACAACCTCAAATGAGACGTAGCAGTAGAATAAGAAAACCGCCAGAGTATCTTAAGGACTATGTGTGTACATAAATGAAAGTACACATAAAACAAAGACTTAAAGTGACTTTTGCAAGGACTTAAAATTTATTGTATTTTGATAGTATTGTGTTTTTTGGTACACTTGAAGCACTGTAAGATCCAGTGTGTTACTTGTTATTTGCGCTAAAGGTTGAGTGCATAGTTATTTGAGGAAAAGAGGAAAAAGAAGTCAATTTTCCCAAAGAAGTAAAACAAAGAAAACTAGGTGCAAGATAAGCACTTGAATTTTGTTTATTGTTTTTGAAGTAGTGCAAAATTGGCACTGAAAAAGTTTTGGTATTTCAGTTATCTTTTGTATTGTTCAATCTGATAAAAAATATGTGTTATTTGCCAAGTTTAGCTCCAACCACTGTCATGATGCATACAACTTTTTGCGATACATTACATGCATATGATTGCATAAATGAATTAAACCTTTCTCTATAAAAGGAAGGGTGTGGCGACATCATTACCGCCCTGGTCTAACGCCGTATCATAATATCGATACGCTCGTATGTTATATCAATAAACATCATGGCCGACGGAATAAAGTAGATGTAAATTACAACACAAACTTGTGTACTTGGTATTATTTTTATCATATTATTACAACAGTGATTATGAATCAGGCACAAATGAAACATTTTGTGCTAAATGTAACATGCCATATTTTGAAAAAGAGGATGAGCCCTGGACCACTTGCAAGTCTTGCAATAAATGGCTTTATGACACCTGCACATGTTTTCGAGGTGACATGACATAAGGCCACACTAATTTAATTGTTTGTCTCAAAGCTGCAGCGTTAAAGTTAAACATGCGCATTAACATCACCAAATTGTCAAAAATTGAATTTTTCTTCAAAATATATTTTTTTCAATTTTGTCAAATAAAACCCCATCGAAGATCACAAATCATCATGTCCTGTTAGACTGATGGCAAAATAACAAACATACTGATTTATATACAAGTACAGGCAATATCAATGGATGGAAAATGAATGGTGAAAATGGCAAGCGTAATGCCTGTATAGTTGCATTTTTTTTACAAAAACAGAGAAACAAACATTACTGCATTCTGCATTAGGTTTTCAGATTTAGATAGCTTTGAGACAAACGATTAAATTAGTGTGGCCTAAGATACTTAAAAATGTTTAGCATTGTAAAGAAATTTATCCTGATATTTTTTAACTTATTACAGGATAATTTTTATAAATATCTTATACCAGTGTTTTCATTGGACTCTTTGTACACGTACACACTGAACTTTGAATTGCTGATACACTGTGTTTCAACATGGCCACTGAAATGCCAACTATACCACCTTTTAACCCACACAGTGAGGCAAGCTTCACTCGCAATACGTTTGCCAATATGTATTTCAAGTCAGCCATGGTTCGGTTTGACATTGATGATGATACCAGAAAACGGGCTTTATTACTCATTATGGCGGACCAGAACTGAACGATGTATTTGATTCTCTTGCCAACATGGGAGAGGACACTGACTTTGACATAATAAAGTACAAAAAGATCCAAATTAATTTCAGACCAAAGCGAGTACAGGAAAACCTCTTATAACGAAATCTGTTACCTAAGATAAGTCATGTTATAAAGACAGTATGAATTGCAGTCCTTGATTAACTCCATTTTTTTAACAGGAAAGCCAAGCAGATTTAACAGACTCAGACTTGTAGAAGCAAGAGAACAAAATCTTAAGAAATTATTACATCATCATGGCATCTACCCTACCCCTCATTAGTGAAATAATAGACCTTTAAATACTAAAAAATCTCAGAAATAGCCCATTGGATTGCAGAGCAACAAATTTTCTTCAGACAACCATGATAATATGGTGCAACATATCAGGAGAGTGCAAAAAAAATACTCGTTCTCGCAACCACGCGATCCCCCTGGCCGACGCGATCAGAGAAAATATCAAGTTTAAGGAAATTTGACCTCACATGACCTTTGACGTGTGACCTTTGACCTCATCAACATATGAGAGTTCTTACATTATATCCATAAACCAAGTTTGGTTCCAATTAGTCTTCAACTTTTCAAATTAGGCCAAATTGGCATTTTCAGCCTACTTCACAACTTGACCTCATATGACTTTTGACCTTGGTATGTAACCTTTGACCTCACCCACATATATCGGGAAAATTTTGATCAAAACCTTCAAAAAAGTCAAAAATTTGAATTTTATTTTATTTGTTGATTTTGGGTATGAGGCTATTCTCTAAACGTATTTATTGCTGCTATACAATGAGAAAGAGCCAAGGATTTGTTTTTAAAACATTCCTTTCACATCATAGATTGCAGAAAAATCAAATGAAATTTTAAATTTTCATTAGATCTCCTAAAAAGACCAATTCTAGAAATTCAACTATAGAGGGCAGTATTTATCGTTGTCGACAACGGTAATTAAAAATAAGAGAATATCTAAATATTTTGATATATAGGGTTTAAATTTCACAATGACATTTGCATCCTGCCATTATTTCCAGTAATACTTCAAATGATGCAAAAATCTCAAAACGTTTGGGGATGATGCTGAACTTGTCCAATACCCCTTTAATTACTGTCAGCGCAGCAGTCACGAAATCCTTACGTGTTGAGATGTAACAGAGTCATTTAGATGGGCGTGTGCTAATCCCGAACCCCTTCATGTCACCAAGTTTCATTACCATAGCCCTTATGGTTTAGGAGATATACTTAAAATACCAAATCACGCATAAATTATGCAAATTAGGTACTTAATATGCATACTTTGCGTTCAAATTGTACGCAGCGCCAGTTCAGCACCAACCCTACCCACTCACCAAATATCATCAACATAGGGCATACGGTTTCCGAGATTTGCTTCGGACAAGAAATGCGGACGGCGGACAGTTTTAAGGAATGGTATGTCTCTTCTGAAAAATTTTCAGGCGAGACAAAAATTGGAAAAGGAGGGTCACCAGATGGAAGATTCAGATAATGTAGAAAAAGAAAATGTGGTGGAACTAAGGAAACAAGTAAGTGAATTGGTGTTTGAAATTGGTGTTTTAAAAGAACAGTTGTCACAGAGTGATGTGGTTGAGTTGTATGACGAATTCAATAACGAATACACCAAACACAAGGCTTTGTTCAAAGTTTGTTGACAAACAATGTTGCGATAAATCGTGTTGGGAAACTAGCAGGAAAAGTATCCAACAGAGTGCCTGCCAAATTTATGTGAGGAAGATAAATCTATCAAGACTGTTAGTTGCCCAGAGACAAATTGCTGAGGAACTACCGGCCCATGATGCAACTACCATAGAGACAGACGAAACATCCAAATATGGAACTAAACATGGAGCATTTGCCTTAAGAGATGCAGAGGGGAGGGCATATGTACAGGTTGTAACAGAAAAAAATATACATTGTTATCTACGCTGAGAGAATAAAGTTACACCTTGTATCACATTGTCAATTATTTATATCAAAAGCCAACTTCTCAAGCTACAAAATGCACTTTGTTTCATCAATATTGGTGGTCTACAAGATGAGTTATGGCAATTATACTGACCCTACCCTCAAACCACCTGGGCCAGTTAATCCGATTCATTTACCGGCAGCATAATAATGGCACATGATGCCCCAAATCAGGCATACGATATTGAACATGATAACGAGGCTGATTTTAGTGTTCCACGAACTTCTATCTAACAAAGGCATATTCTAGACCTCTTAATGATTATCTTGCCCGTAGACCGTTGTTGGACGGGATGTCAGAACAAAGTTTTAAGAGATATCCTAGTTGGTGAGACAACATATCATCTAAATGACAGAGTCAACATGCAAGCACTTTAAGACTACCAAGAGATTTTAAATACAGGTCAAATGAAACACTATCATTTCTGAAGTTAACTTTTATCAATTGAGCTAGGAAAATTATTTTTAATTTCCATATTTCCCTTTGAATATGGAACTGTGTGAAAAAAAAACCTGCAAAAGGATGACTGTTTTACACTCTTTGGTTGACATCGAGTCTTTGATGCAATTAACTGTTTATGTATGCAACTGTTTATGCTTACTCTGGGATATAAGCAATATTTTAACTTATTAAAGCA